>JASFAT010000886.1:0-45000 GCA_031353405.1 Baronia brevicornis | reverse complement strand
ATTTCGTTTATTTATACAAAGTTTACTTAGTATTAGTATTCACTAGATGGCGCTGGCGGCTTGGGTACAACTCGATTGCGACATGTATGTATAAAATAAATATATAGTGATTATAACAAGAAAAGCTGGCAGAAACTGGATGCGTGTAGCCGAAGATCGGGCTAGGTGGCGCTCCATGGGGGAGGCCTATGTCCAGCAGTGGACTGCCGCAGGCTGCTGATGATGATGATAGTGATTATTCCCAGTCTGAATACCATGCCCGAGGGCCCCTAGCCTGCCCGAGGGCCCCTAGCTTGCCCGAGGGCCCCTAGCCTGCCCGAGGGCCCCTAGCTTGCCCGAGGGCCCCTAGCCCTCGGTTACTATATACGATAAAGCTGTAAAAGCTTAACAGGCTACCAGCATCAACATCTTCGATCCAGATCTGAATACCCCATTAATCCACCTTAGAAAAGCGTGGTAGGTTAATGTCATCTGGTACAGAAAAAGCAAAGGCTCGTGCCTAACAGTAGAACATACTTTTTTAATATTAAAATAAATAACGAAAAATATATTCGCAGGTAAACGTTGAAATACCCGAATTTCGTTTTGATCTTTCACTGCCCGTAATTTATTCGCAATTTATACGTTACCGAGCGCCTTTTCTCTCACATTTCTGATTATTTAGCGAAATGGTAATTAATGTAATTAAAAGTAATTATTCACTGAGTAATGCTCTTTAATGTATAAATTAATTAACAACTAGAAACGGAAGATGACGAGGATTTTGAGTGTGCCGAAATGAAAACTGTACACACTTGAATACACGATATTTAAACACTGAAATGCTAACATTTTAACACGTAACACTTAATCACGCATTAATTATCACATATATATATATATATATATATATATACATATATATATATATATATATATATATATATATATATATATATATATATATATATATATATATATATATATATATATATATATATATATATTGGTATAGTAAGGCAAACGAGCAGGCATGTCACCCGATGTAAAGCAACAGCGTGGCTCTACAACTATGAAATATATATAACAATGTCGTTGTGGTTCCTGCTTTTATATACATACTACTTCCCATTTTAAAATATTACATAGCAGATTTTTCTCGATGTGGGGATCGAATCCGTGACCAATGACTAGCCAGGAGCTTCGCCACTGAGCGAATAGGTCGAGTGGATGGGAGCGATGACTAAATTTACGATTTCATTCTTATAACCAGCAATAAGATGTTTCACATCGAAAATATTTTCTAAAACTTAAGATCGAATATAGTCCTTTTGCTCTCTCATAAAATAATTTGAAGGTGTTTCATATTATCAAAAGGGAATTGGAAACGAGAAGATCTAAAAATGTGATCAACGGAGCGAAATTAAATTTATTTCGCCGAATAAAACTCAATATTGAAATCCTCCTGGCGTTCCACCAAAGCGAATTCTTCATTAATCAGCACCGGTGTAACGTTGGGGAGTGGCGAAGAACTTTTTCTATTACGACGTCTATTTTTGGTAGAATTCTTCAATCGTTACCGACTGAAATTAAACTGAACGTTTATTTTTTTATATATATATATATATATATATATATATATATATATATATATTCACGCCTATCCCCCGTAAGGGTTGGCAGAGACCACAGAGCTCCATCCGCTACCATTCATCACAGCGAAACGGCTGTCTATTAGTCGCTTTTCGCCCTCGTGAGAATCAGGACGTGACGGGTGGCGAATCACGTCACCGTCATTTTCAACAAATTAGGTATATTCAATTCGTCTTAGTGAATCCCACGAGCCGCAAGGGAGGATGGAGGTCAGCCCCAGCAGAGCCCTGCATGCTGAGGTAAGACACCATAGTACCCGGGGGAGTCCGATCCCGAGGCGGTCGGCACGCTTGCGACTAGGCTCGCCCCTAGCCACGCATCCATTGGCACGGCAGACCGTGGATTGGCGGAGAGGAAGGGATAGAGAAGAAAGGAAAGGGCAGTAAAGGAAATGCGGATTGGGGGGGCTACTACACTCGGAATAAATATTTATAAATCCATATATATATATATATTCATTAATCATCTTTCATCCATCCTCTCGTATGTAGTATATTCAATATCAGCCCGCGGCAGTCCACTGCTGGACATAGGCCTCACTCAAGGTGCGGACCTAGCCCGATCTTCGGCTACACGCATCCGGTCTCTGCCAGATTCGCCGAGTCGCGGTCTCCACTCCAGCACTCGTCTACTCCAACGATTGTCGGTTCTCCGACAAATGTGTCCGGCCCATTGCCACTTTAGTCTGCTAACTTGAAGAGCTATCTCGGTGACTTTGCTTCTCCGGCGAATTTCTTGATATCGAATTCTATCCACCAGAGAAATTCCGAGCATAGCCCTCTGAGCGACTTCGAGCTTGTCAACGAGACGGACCGTCAGTGACCACGTTTCGGCACCGTATGTAAAAAACTTTGAAAATCAGAATGGGAAACGTTCAGTCAGTTCAGACGATCGATTGGCTCAGTGGCGGGACCCTCTGCCCGCGGAGTCAATGGCCGCGGGTTCGATTCCCGCATTGGAATAAATATATGTATGTGTTATTAATGGAGTCAGGCGTTACTTTGCGGAAATCCATCACTATATGAACAGTCAAAAGTTTTGTCGCGGATCTTAGCTAAGTGCTAAGATCTGCGACAAGCAAAACAATAACAGCAAATTAATAATGTGTGTTTTTCTGTTGGACTAAGTGGATTTATTTGGAACTTAAACCAAAATACTTACCGAAAATCGGCCATCAATTCTCCACCCACCAACCACTATACACAACACCAAACACACACTACCACTTTTCCATCTTGTAAACGACACGTGTTTCGCCCCAACACGAGGCATATTCGGGTATAGTAGACTCTACGGAAGACAACCAAAAAGTCTATTCTGAGTCTGATAACCCCACCAATCCGCATTGGACAAGCGTGGTGGGTTAACGTCCGTTCCTCCAGGTTATTTATTTGACGTTAATCTCGAATTTCATATCACTCAAAGTATATTGTGTTGTAACCTTTATCGTTCTGGAGCAAGTCCTAACAAGACTCACAATAGTCTACACTGACGTACCTTATATAATAAAAACCTAACATTTCACTGAAACGTGGATTGTAAAAATAAGATTGAGGCAAATCCGCGCTGTCTGCTCGAGCTCGTCGGAACAATTCGCGCGGTGCGGTGTAAGTGTAAGGCGGATAGCGAATGTTAAGATGCTGAAAACATTTTTTAAATTATTTGTTTAAATGTATTTGTCCCATTGAAAAGGAATGTTTTAATGGGATAGATGAGCAAGCGAGATGCCTAATGAAAAGCAATCGACGTCGCCCATAGATATCCGCAACACAACGTATATCGGAATACTCGGCGTTGACGTATCGCATAACGTCCAGTTACGCGGCCATCTGGAAGTAAAGGACAAGCCGGCCTCGAAAAAGCTGGGTGTGCTCAGTAGAGAGAGAGTGTATTTCACATCTGGTCATTGCCTCCAACTATACAAGGCACATGTCAGGCCACACATGGAATAATGTACTCACCTCTGGGCCGGGGCTCCCCATTATCAACTTCTTCCATTTGACCGCATTCAAAGTCATGCGATCCGAATCGTCGATGACCAAGATCTCACCGATCGGCTTGATTCTCTAGCGCTGCGGCGAGATGTCTCATCTCTCAGCATTTTTTACCGCTTCTATCATGGGGAGTGCTCCGAGGAATTGTTTGGAACAATTCCCGCCGTAAAGGAAAATTTCATCCCCTCATCTAGATGAGTGGCGATTTACTACGGTGCGTTTCTCTCGTGACTTCTTTCCACGCACTACCAGTTTGTGGAACCAGCTACCCTCGGCGGTCTTTCCGAACCGATATAACATTGGAACCTTCAAGAAACAAGCCTATACATACCTAAAAGGTCGGCAACGCTTCCGCGACTCCTGCGGTGTCGCGGTTCTCTATGGGCGGCGTTGATTGCTTTCCATCAGGCGACACGCTTGCCTCGTTTGCCCTCCTATCCCATAAAACAAAAAAAGCGTTGCTGGCGTTTATTGTGTTGGCTACAATAATCATAACATAATAAACACTTATTGGTAAAAATTTGGAAGCTATTTTCCAAGTTAAGTTTATGTAAGTGGGTTAAATTTAAAATTAAAAAAGGAAACAATATTTGTTCGGCTAGGATTGTGAGGTTCCTTTCTTTTTTTATGGGATAGGAAGGCAAACGAGCAGGCGTATCATCTAATGAAAAACGATCAACGTCTCGATCGGAAGAGATCGTTGTGGTTATATCGTCCGGATATGAAGATAGACGAGTGAACGTGATGCCTGATGGAAAGCAATCAATGCCGCCCATAGAGAGATATCTACAACACCATAGATATTGTGAAAGCGTTGCACACTTTAAAGAAATGTGAAAGTAGATTGCATGCACGCGGGCTTACATGAGGAGAGTAATGAGTGTGGAGGAAGCAAGAAAAGTATGCCGAGATTATAGCAGATAGAGATCTTTGATCTCTGCATACCCCTATGGGAAATATTTACTTGTGGTAGAGCCACGCTGCAGATGAAAACTTTGTCAAGAATGGCATATTATTTGTCTGTAGCAAGAATGTGCCGGCTCGCCCGGGGAAGTACCACACTCCCGCAGAAAACCGGCGTCTGGCTCCCCTTCCCACTCCCCCTACGATTCCTACTCCCCCTCTGATTCTCACTCCTCCTCCGATTCCCACTCCCCTCCCACTCCCACTTCCATAATTTCACTTTCCTTTAAGGTCGGCAACGCTTCCGCACAACCTATGGCGTTGCGGATGTCTATGGGCGGCGTTGATTGCTCACCATCAGGTGACACGCCTGCTCGTTTGCCTTCCTATGTGACGGTATGGATGTATGAAAGTAGATAGTTCCACACGATGGTGTTACGTAAAAGAAGAAAAATTAATAAAGTAATTAAATACAAAAATTTCAAACTCTTCTACCACCCGTGACTTGGACCACAGTCAAAGTCCAGACGTGAACACAATATAATGAGGATGGGAGCAGAGAGGAAAGTTTTTGAGTGAACTTAAAAGTGCTCCAAGTAATTTTTCGTGCTTGATTTAAAACGATCCCGCAGAAACTGAGACTTTGAACTCTTTATAGCATTTGCTAGTGCTTTGCATATTCTACTTTAGTTTAAAACAAACTATAAAATAAGTTTCATGACGTGCATATAATTTCAGTTTTGGTAAACACTTCGAAAAAATAAATTGCATACATACATATATATCGTCAGGCCTGTTTCCCGTAGGGGTAGGCAGAGATCACAGATCTGCTACGATCTTGGTATACTTTTCTGGCTTCCTCCACACTCATTACTCTCCTTATGTAAGCCCTTCGTTTAAGGGTACTCTTGACCCGACCTTTCTTAAAAACTTCAGCAATTTGGCCAAGATATATTTCCCGTGGTTTTCTCTTATGGGTCCTTCCATCCACATTAGCAACGTAAATTTCTTTTGCCAATCGTCTTTCATCCATCCTCTCTATGTGCCCACACCATCTAAGGATTTTCAACTTTTGTCATCATGCGATATGTCAACTCCAAGAATTCCGATATATGGCTTAAGATTGAGGGGAGTGTCTCCAAAGCGAGGAGCTACGACAAAGGGAATTTTTTTGGTAGAAAACGCGCAAACTTGTGTTTTATTGGGGTTGAATTCGATTAGATTACGCTGACCCCAATTCGAGACCTGGTCTAATGAGGTCTGTACTTCAGACACAAGTTTGTTCCGACACTATATCATCCGGCCAATATACTTTTAAGATTCTGTGTAGGCAACGGTTGACGAATATTTGGAGTTTGTGTACTAGTTCTTTCGTATTTTTCAATGTCTCACATCCGTACCGTGTCAAGTACGATAGACTATTGATATTTTTGTTTTTACCGGTCTCTCGAAAATACGATTGGTTATCTTCCTATTCGTTCGACAACATTAACATGACGAAAACATCGTAACCATAAAATCACACACCACCTATCTATTCTTTTATGGCCGCCTTTGTTTGTGTGTGAAAATTAAATTTGGCACCGTTAAAACCTCGAAATGCTTTCATGTCGGCATAATTTTCGCATAATATAAAACCCATAAACACACCCATTCTGACCCAGTAGACCGTACATCTAGATTTTAGCGGTATTCGTGTGCGGAGTTTTAGTTAAAAAACTAACGTCTGAGTGGTAGCTTAGCTACCGCGCTTCGTACGGTGAGCGGCCTGAGTTCCAGAGGCCCATCACCCTTCCCCTCCCACTCCCATAATGTCTCTTCTCTCTTAAAGGTCGGCAACGCTTACGCACTGCCTATGGCGCTGTGAATGTCTATGGGTGGCGTTGATTGCTTTCCATCAGGTGACACGTCTGCTTGTTTTCCTTCCTATCCCATAAAAAAGGAGTTAATATTTTTTTATCAGCTTATATACGTCCCAAAGCTTAGCATAGACCTTCCCATTTCTGAATGGATATTAAACCTGCTACGATTGTGCAAGGCGAATCGGCGGAGCCTATAACGGCCTGTGCCTTTGTTTCATTTAATTTAAAAAAAAAGAAGCGTCATAAGATGAAACATCGACGATGGCTCCATCTTTACCGTATGCTCACGGCCCCATGTAAGTGACTCCTGTATAGAATCACGTCGAAGGCATCGTAGCTTGAATCGAGACGATGGCTCGGTCGACGATTTCACTCCCATACCCCGCGGTAAGATGTTTCGCATCAAACAAAAAGAGAAGCGTCACACGACGTATGGTAGATGTGAAACATTGACAATAGCTCGGTCTCTACCGTATGCTTACGGCCACGTGTTGGTGACTCCTGTATAGTCTTTCACCCATCCTCTCTATCTCTATATATCTCTTTGTTTACAAGCCAATAAACTGCCATTTGAATCAACGTGCCACATGGCGGAAATCTCATGCGCGAGGTCTATGTATTTTATTTGTTTACCTTTTTCCGCTTTGATGAGATTCTCGTCATGCGGAACACTACTATCAACTATCAGTGTCTCGGGTGTAGTTCGATCCACTATCACAATATCAGGCTTATTGGCAACAATGTGCCGATCCGTTTGTTATAATTATTAAATCTATATCTATATATATAAAAATCAATTGCTGTTCGTTAGTCTTGCTAAAAGTCGAGAACAGCTGGACTGACTTGGCTAATTTTGGTTTTTGAATTATTTTTGGAAATTCGGAGAAGGTTTAAAAGGTGAATAAATATGATAAAAATATTAGGATTATAGTAAAAACAACAATTTCGTTTTCCCTTAGAAACTATTCCAACCTGTCAAATACATATTTGATGGTCGGCCCGTCGTTCAGAAATCAATTAAATTTAAAAGTCGTTCAGAAATCAAATTAAAATCAAAAGTGAAGTTTTTTTTTTTATTTTTTATTGATTACGATTTCTTTTTGATCCTATTAAATTTTGAGCACATTTTTTACTAAAGTTGAAACGTTCTGCAATTATTACTTCAGCTTTTTTATTTATTGATTCCAATTATTGGCGGTACGAAGTTTGTCGGGTCAGCTAGTAATTATTAATATCAAAAATTGGAATTACCTTTGCAATGAAATTCTATTATTCACAATCGTAGACTTAAGATTCGATTATGAGACTCCCTTTGCAACGCCGGCCACAACAGGAAAAGGAAATTTTCCTACAGCAAGTCAACGAGAGCTCGAGAAATTTAATATTTCTACTTAAATTGAAAAATATTAATGGAAATTGCTTATATAAGAAACATTGAATAAGTTTTGTATTTATCTTAGTCTTTACACACCTTTTTTATGGAATAGGAAGGCAAACGAGCAGGCGTGTCAGGCGAGCTAAATATATTAAGTGTTACTTATATCTATAATAGCCTTGAATGGAAAGGCATCCATAGAATAACTTAATATTAGAGATGATATACTTATAATGATATTAATGAATCATGTTATAAGAGATAAGAGATTTGTTTAAATAGACAGCTTATAATAATTTTATTTATCGTAAAAAATAGATTATATTACGCCCAATAGGTTCAGTGTCGGAACTGTGCGCCCACAGAGTCAATAGATGCGGGTTCGAACCCGGCTTCGGAATAATTATACGTATATGGACTATAGGTATATGGACTATAGGTATATGGACTATAGGTATATGGATTATAGGTATATGGACGACCGATTGGCTCAGTGGCGGGGCCGATTCCCGCATCGGAATAAATATTTATATGGATTTATAAATGTTTATTCCGAGTCTGGTAACCCCCCCAATCCTTATTTCCTTTCCTGCCTCTTCCTTTTTTCTTTGTCTTTCCTTTCCTTTCCGCCAATCCACGGTCTGCCGTGCCAATGGATGCATGGCTAGGGGCGAGCCTAGTCGCAAGCGTGCCGATCGTCTTGGGATCGGGCTCCTCCGGGTACTATGGTGCCTTACCTCAGCATGCAGGGCTCTGCTGGGGCTGACCTCCATCCTCCCTTGCGGCTCGTGGGATTCACTAAGACAAATTTAATATACCTAATTTGTCGAAAATGACGGCGACGTGGTTCGCCACCCGTCACGTCCTGATTCTCACGAGGGCGAAAAGCGACCAATGGCGAGGCGTTTCGCTGCGATGAATGGCAGCGGATGGAGCTCTGTGGTCTCTGCCAACCCCTGCGGGGGATAGGCGTGAATATATAATATGTGTGTGGGACATATATGGGCTGCGAAAAAAAACTAAAACAAAATAGTTTATTAACAGCAACTATATATACTTTTTGTAGAAGTAAGTGAGCGTGAACTGATTTTTTTTATAGAATAGGGAAGTAATCGAGTGATGGAAAGCAATCAACGTCGCTCATAGCCACCCGCAGTGCCATAGGTATTGCAGAAGCATTGCATATCCTTAATTATATTATTCCCACGCAAAATCCTCCTGTCACCGCCTGGTTCCCGCGAGGGAGGAGGGCCAGCGACGGACCCAACGTTGAGTTGTTACACGACCAGTGGGGTTCATCCCCGAGGCTCGATCCCACACCCCTGCTCGGGGTGTTCCCAATTGATTGATTGAGGTCCTTAACAAACGTGTTATTACCACAGTAATGAAAGCTAGTTAATTAAAAAAAATGTTCTTTAAAAAAGGTTTTTCAGTCAAAGTCAATAAATCGTAGCGCTGCAGCCACTAACAAAGTTATTTCCATTCGAACAAGATTCCGCCGGCACGCAGTTCGGAGGTGAAGATTCGATTACCAGAGCCACTCACAGCGACGCTCACAACAGGAAAAACGAATTCCCCTCCCCCGGCGGCGAGGCGGGAAAGTGAAATGTAAAAATTTCTTTTCAAGGAAAACCTGCGAAAATATCCTTTAAGTTGTAGTTCTGCTATCACAAAATAACAAAAGGTTAAATTAAGCTACTGTTATATTCGGTGTTTCTCTGGTAGATATGATTCGGAATGAAGGATTTTGCCAGAGTGTTTTGAATCAACATGGCAATGGGCTGGTCACGTTTGTCGGAAATCCGACAATCGCTGAATAGAACGAGTGCTGGAGTATGGACGCATCTTGGCAAAGGTGGTGTGTGATGTCCCCCGGCTATATGGTGCGATGATCTGCGCAGGGTGTCTGGCAGAGAATGGATGTGTGAAGTCGAGGATTGGGCTAGGTGGCGTTTTTTGGGGGAAGCCTGTGTGTCCAGCCGTGGACTGCCGCAGGCTGTTGATGATGATGATTATGATATTAAGCAGTAGTTGACGCTTAAGTATTGCTTACATTAAATTCCCTACATTATGAAATTCAATTAACTTCTTAGCCTCGGGGCCTCATTCATCCGCTACTGCATATATAAAATATATGTGTTTAGTTATAAAAAAAAATTGAAAAATACTTGTGCCACCGTCGGAAAAAAAAACATAAAATAAAGGACAGTTAAATAACATATTAATTTAAAACAAGATATATATAACCTTTCCCCTCCCATCCTCCTCCATGTGTGCCACCACCATTGTGGAATCGGCTACCTTCGGCAGTTTTTCCGAATCGATACAACATGTTGAAGGTGCCAACCTTCAAAAAATAAGCCTTCAGCTATCAGGCGACACCCTCGCTCGTTTTCCCTGCTATCCAAAACAAAAAGAAAGAGTCTCGTGTAATAAATAGATACAAAATTGTATCTCTTTACAGCCATTCCCCAAGTAGAAAACGGTAAATCTTTCTTAAACGGTGGAAAAAGAGTTGAAAAGGCATTCGTTATCACGCAGCCATTTTTCTTCCTGCCCCCGTTAAGCATGCAACCTTTTTATTAAATTCAGTAAACTTGAATTTGAACCGAGTGTATCTGCAAAATATAATTTGTGTTACTATTATTATTACGTGTGTGTTAATTAAAAACATATAATTTGAGTTACTACTATTATTATGTGTGTGTTAATTAAAAAAATATAATTTGAGTCACTATTATTATTATGTGCGTATTAATTAAAAAAATATAATTTGAGTTACTATTATTATTATGTGTGTGTTAATTAAAAACATATAATTTGAGTTACTATTATTATTATGTGTGTTAATTAAAAAAAATATAATTTGAGTTACTATTATTATTATGTGTGTGTTAATTAAAAAAATATAATTTGAGTTACTGTTAAGTCACTTCATCTAGCAGGAAAACTCACATTATTAATTCTCTATTGTTGTTTGCTTGTCACGGATCTTAGCTAAGTAAAAGTTCTAACTGTCCACATAGTAATGGATTTCCGCAAAGTAACGCTTGAATCCATTAATTATTCTTTATTACATCAGTCAAAGTCACCCCACATATATTATAGTTCTTAATGCTCTCTCTTCTACCGCATTCAGTCTGCTTTCATGACTCTTCTGCTAAACTCAACTTGCACTACCGTACAGCTGCACAGAGTCGGAAAAAGCACTCGCCGATGGACCGCTCGAAAAGCTCGATTCCTTTATAGAAAGAAACATTAAAAAAATGATTGCTATATAATATTATTTAGATTGCTAATAGATGATATATTTATTTAATTTCCTTAAAAATCTTTCCGCATGACCCGCACGTAACTTTTATACAGATTTCCGACACAGGCTCTCTCCGCCGACGCCGGTGTTCACATTATGAATGGCTCGGTGAATGCGAGTACGGCTTTTCATGAAAATGAATTTAATCACGAGAATTATATTTAAAATACAGATTTAAAATTATGTAAAGCGCGTGCATTCAAATATCTACCTTTAGTATATCCTGCTACATCTTATTTTAGCTTAAAAATATAGTGCAAAAGGTTGCTTTCATCGTTAAGTGGAAACTTTGACTTCTCCCGCCAACTTACATCAGTGACGTTCTGTCTTTTTTTTCATTTTTATAATCTTATATTATTATCAGTTATATTGTTTTATTATGGTGGTGTATTATGTAATACAGTTAGATTAAGGCGTAAGTGAAGTGATATGAAATAAATGCGTGTATCGTAACTTTTTAAGTTGACTGAAATAGTCCATAGAAGGTTTTGGTAAAATAGCCACCATTTTATCAAGATGTAACGTGACAAGCTAGATACATTTCAAAATATTTGATATAAAAATAATAATAATAATAATCGCACATTAACTTAATATAAAATAAAATGTAAAATTAAATTATCTCATTATTGTTTTAAAATTATTATAGACATATATTATTATTCTCAAATTTGTAATGGTTTATTAATGTATTATATTTTAATGTTTTAAATGTAAAATATATTTTTATAAAATTTTGTAATTTTACGAACACTAGATTATAAGAAAGATTGTTACTAACGATATATGGGCTAGTCCTGAAATAAAGTTTTATTATTATTATTATTATTATTATTATCGACATGTTTTTTACAGGGTTATGTTATTTTATTATGTGTATATATATATATTTTATGTGTATGTATGTGTGCCAAAATATATATGTTATGTATTTGTGTACTTATTATTGTGTGTATGTATGTACTTATTTATACCGGAATAGCGAGTGCTCCAGAACTGCTGCACCTCACGAAAGAGGAGGAGAAATGTACTGAATTGGCTGCCAACCTTCTTAAGTCGGAGCGGCACTCTTAGAAGATTATGATATATACCTGAGAAGTACGCTATATTTGGAATTTATCTTTTTCACTAAATTTGTTTACTCTCCGATTTTATGAATCGCTTCCACGAAAATGAAACTAACATTCGAATCGTTAAATAATAACACCCATAACAAAGTTCGTCGTGATGTTGGCTATAAATTTCCCCGATCAATAATCTTGGAGTCGTAAATAGAGGAAGTAATGGGGGCGAGAATTTGTTTACGAAAGGATCTTCGGTCTCGTAATCGTATTTGCTTAATTTTGCTGACAAAGCCCCATAGACTTCCTTGGCTCGGGCATATAGAGATGGTGCGAGAAGATTGCGCTGCCAAACATAGGACTAACAGCAGATAATCGTCTATAATGCGTACGTGCGCTTCCGATTGGCCTGCGCTGCTTTCCTCTTCCTCTTCCTCCTGTCTTTGGCCTCAGAAACCCAGCGTAAACGCGCCCGGATCCAGCAGAATCCGTCTCTGCGCACCAAGGTGGGGGCGACTCGCTATGTGCATAATGATGTAATAACGGAGACCTGAGGGTGAAGAACATCCATAAGTTTGTGGTCCGCGTGGCTCGGAGGATGTTCGACTGAGCCGATCATGGACTACACTCATATCTCAAAATTTTGCTCCCCTCCACGCTGACATCTACATGAGTTTGCGGTCCGGTAGGCTCGGAAGATGTTCGACCGAGCCGACCATGGACTACACTCACACCCGAAAAATTTTGCTCCCCTTTATGCTACATCCACACCCCTGTGTGGGGTGTGGATGCCTCCGTTTCGTTTCATCAGATAACCTCCTTTGGTATCATTGAATACAGTGATCGATATGATTAGGGATTCGAACAAGCTAATAACTGGCAAAATACTGCTTGAGCCATGGAATTTTCGTTGTCTCGTTGTCAATGTCTCGTTCTAGGGTTTTTGAGCTCGTTCCCAATGGCCGAAACATCTTAGGTCACGAAGTGTAACCAAAGACAGTATAAGTTATATAAATATGAGAGTAAAATAAATCCTATATAAGTGTAAACCGACTCCCAGCTCTGAGATCAATGGTGATAGTTTACAAGAAAATTAGTAAGGCAACGGAACGTTCTGGACGCAATTTATGAGCTCCTTGCAGTAGCATTACGTCGTAATGGTCAATGCGGACAGCACAAATTACTTAGAGTAACAGCTCCTGTATGTAGGTTGCACAGCAAAAGGAAATTCAATTCGATTTGCGAGTACGTCCGATTTACTAAATGTTTTCGTCCATAGGTCGTTGGTTTATCCGGCTCGAAGGACCAAAAAATTATTGTAAGAGTTATAAGGGGATGCAATGTTAATAAAGTATTAATATGTCAACTGGCGAGCTAGTGGGAGTTTAAACCCAAAGCCCAAAGCACATTTTGATGACTGTGCTGATTTTATTTTTATGTTTTTGACGTCATATATTGAGGTAATGCGTCACGAATAACACGATATATTTTACCGGTGTTTTGTGCAATTCTGTATTTATGTGCAGGTATATGTTATGGAGTAAGAGGGAAGTAAGCAACATCTCCACTATCCCAAATGTTAACCTCACACGCCGGATGACGGCGGAATACAATCGATTTCTGTGGCACTTCCTGTTGGATATCTAACGAGTTTCAGGCGACTATATTAGTAGTATAACCACTCACCTACCTACAATTGATGAGGCTACATCAGCCTCGAGGTCTAAATAACCTCAAGAGTACTGGAGCAGAAGGCAGCGGGAAATCACTACTATCGTTTTTAATGTGAAACATTTTCCCGCGGGTATGTGAGTGAAATCGTAGACTGAGACGTCGTCTCGATTCAGGCTACGCTCCCCTCTACTCGACTCTATACAGGGTCACTTGCACGTGACCGTGAGCTTACGGTAGAGACGGAGCCGTCCTCTCAATTCTAGCTACGCTCCCTTCTACTCTACTTTGCGCATGAATTGTAATTCTAATGTTTCATATCTACCAAGCGTCCTATGACGCTTCTCCTTTTTTCCATGAGAGTTATGGCAATGTTTAACATCTTATTTGATGTACCATGACCACAACTACTCCATCAGGTGTGTACGACTGATGAGGAGGACATATTGGGAAATATCATCATCACAATCATGAGAGGAAACGATGCGTACAAAAAACTGGTTGGTCGTAGAAAGAAGTCCACGTTTCACTAGTTGGAGAAGCAGTTTCACAAGTTAAAAACAGAAAGTTATAGACCAAGTAATTATTTTAATTCTAGCAAATTATTTCCGCCGAGTAGCGATTGACTCCATACATTATTATTAATGGAGTCAGGCGTTACTTTGCGGAAATCAGTCACTATATGTACAGTCAAAAGTTTTATCTAGCTAAGATCCGCGACAAGCAAAACAATAACAGAAAATTAATAATGTGTGTTTTTCCGTTGGGTTAAGTGGATTTATTTGGAGCTTAAATCAAAAAACTTACCGAAAATCACTTTTCCATCTTGTGAACGACACGTGTTTCGCCCCAACACGAGGCATCTTCAGGTATAGTAGACTCTACAGAAGACAACCGAAAAGGTACTTTTCGTGATAATGTGTGCCTGGTGTTGTGTATAGTGGTTGGTGGGTGGAGAATTGATGGCCGATTTTCGGTAAGTTTTTTGTTTAAGCTCCAAATAAATCCACTTAACCCAACGGAAAAACACACATTATTAATTTTCTGTTATTGTTTTGCTTGTCGCGGATCTTAGCTAGGTAAAACTTTTGACTGTCCATATATCCATACATTATCTCAAAGCACACCGTACGAAATCGTCACCTACATTTCTAGTTTTTATGTGGGTGACATTTTTACATTCTTATCTTTGCTTTAATCCTAATTTATCCAAACGAGGATTTTTAAAAATACCTAAAAAAAGATTGTCTGACCTCATTTAAGAAAAAAGACATCATTTTCTTGTGTAATAATGTCACTAGATAAAGCAAACGAAAATAATTCTTAAGTTTTTTAAATTAGAGTGTAATGTCATCTGTCTCTCCTTTGACCTTAAAAAAGTTATTTTTGAAGCTTTGACCTTTAATATAAATTATATTTGTCACGCAAGTATATTTGTAGTGGCAATACGAATATTAAAAGGTTATTTTTATTGTGCAAGTGCAGGTGGAGTCTTTTTTAGTTTAAAAAAAAGAAGACTAAGATTTTTTTTAATATTACTAGTGTTCTTGCTAACAATTTTCATTAATTTAATAATGCTAGGATATGGTTTACATCAATAGTCCAGTGGAGGATACGGACTAACGACGTTTAAATCGTGAGGCGTGAGTAATTTAAGCGACCTAAATTTATATTTTATTTCGCCTTTAAATTAAATTTAGAAAAAGATTTAGTTGTATTTGCTGTCATCATCATCACCATCAACTTATGACAGTCCCCTGCTGGACTCTGTGGCAGATTCCGATAGGTATTAAAGTTCAGGCAGGCCATCAAGCAGCTTTTTACCAGGTTCAGATTTTCAAAGTTCGGATATAATACCTCTGCTTCGAGCTCTCTCCGAATATTTCCCTACAACAAACTTACCCTCCGTCTCTTACAATCTCCCAAATAACATGATAGTCACTCAGTGGTAATGCAGTTTTATGTAATACTAGCTTTTGCCCGCGGTTTCGCTCGCGTTAAGAAGTATTATTATTAATTAGGTATAGTTTTTGAGGCTTTACTTTTGTTTAGCGTGTATAAAAAATTAGGGCCCACAAAACTTCTTTGTATACAATATTCTTAACTAATCTGTCATTAGGCGCTAAAACTATTAAGCTATTGGGTGAACTTACTCGTGAGCAAGCAACATAAAACTGTCCATGAGAGAATAGATCAAAATCCTTTCTTAGCGGATGCCAAATTTCAGCCCGATCCGTCCAGTGGTTTGGGCTGTGCCTTGATAGATCACTATGTCAGTCAGTCACCTTTGAGTTATATATATTTAGATTGAATTGATTTAAAATTTTGTATGTAAAAATGATATTTTTGTTGTATAACAATTATTTTTGCTTTGGGATAAACTACAAGTGGGTACATTTTTGTACGCTAAAACGAGGTCAGCCTGTATAACCCGTTGTATAGTGCTGCAGATCTGATATTCATAGTGCAATTTATTCGCTCGGTACACGCCGAGACGTCAAAGGAAACTTATAAAAGCTTTCAGCAATTAAATATTGAAGATGCCTGCACGGACTTTTGTTGCAGAGAATACATTGAGGCGGTGGAAAATATTAAGAAAACTTTCAACTATAATGCAATTCTTTTCGTACGTCAGGAATAAATATAAACCGTATTAAGTTATGAAACAAACCGGGCGAACACTATTATGCGTTTAACAAACTAGCTTGTGTTTAAGATACTTTTTCTTTAATGGAAGTGATAGGCCTCAGCAAAAAGATCACCTCAAGATATGCATTCACCGACTATAAACATCTGAAGAACTACAACAAATAGAAGATTCTATTTAAAAAACAAAAAAAAACATTCTCCCCCTCAATAGTCCATATATATTGTTACGACCTGGGCTTCGGGGATCGGAAATATGAAATCGGCCACCAGTTTCACTTCTATTCACTTTACTTCCACTTCTTCTCTTCTATTATTTTCTTCCGATCTTCCTCTGTATTCAAATTTAAACTCTTCTTTCGACCGTCGCCCATTTATATAGGTAAAACGATCGAAAGTTCTAGCATTCCAAAATTCGAAAATGTTCCAGCAATGTGTAGTGTTTTCTAGACATCGTCCTGTCTCTTTTTCGCACGCAGCTATTTTCTATTAACCGTTCTTGTCAAGCATTGACAGACGTCTTGTCAATTTATTTTTAAAATTTTAATGGCTTGCTTGACCAGGATTTTGAGATTTTAAAATGAGGTTTTAATCGTTTCATAAAACGACTTCTCATATGTGTTACGCAACAATATATTCATTTTTTCATAGTCTATATTCAATATTATATGTCCCTCTGAGTACGGGCCTTCGAAATAGATTCTCTCTGCTAGATACTTCACCCAGTGGTCCGTTAGGCTCTTCCATTGATTACGGTCGGCAGCTATTCGGACCACTTCCACGAAACTGGAGGTCTTATTCTGCTTCAGTTGGTCGGGACCATCTCATCGGGGATCTACCCCTGGATCGTTTCCCCTCAACATTAGCACACACGATTGATTTGTCCAAGATTTTCTTCTACCAAAATCATTCGTTCAGTATACGTAATGGACTAGGAACGAATTAATGACGAACACACCATCAACTCAGATAATGTTATGATGAAATTAATTAATCATAGAGTCCATTTTCGCGTGAACCTACGTTATTCGCATTGCAAATGTTTTATTGCCTTTGTCACATTACGAATCCATTTATCATTGTAATAGAATACATTTAATAATGATCTTTATTGAAGCCAACGTAGTAACAGTGGTTTTTCTTTAATCAGTTATCGGTATGACGATCAACTGTAGAGGGTCGCCTATGGAGTCAATGGTCGCGGGTTCGATCCCTGCATCGGGATAAATTTACTCTATTTTATTTAACTCCTGTTATCCCTCTTATCTTAAGACTCGCTTTGTTTTTCTCAATCACTCACATTCGATGTGTTTGAAAATATCTGAAAATTTAATATTAAAAATAGCTTCCTCATCATACTAAAATTCTTTGACCAACCTTTTACAGTATAAGCTGTTTGGTTATGGAATTTGTTGCCGCTGGAGGTGAGACAAGCGAAGTCTCTTCCAATTTTCAAAAAGCTTGTCAAAATCACTATCTATCTTTATAATTATGTATGTATATGTATGTATGTATATGTATGTATATGTATGTATGTATATACATACATAAATATACCTATATCTATATGTAATGACGAACGATTGGCTCAGTGGCGGGGCCCTCCGCCCACGGAGTCAATGGTCGCGGGTTCGATTCCCGCATCGGAATAGATATATATATGGATTTAAAAAATATTTATTCCGAGTTTGGTAACCCCCCCAATCCACATTTCCTTTCCTTCCCTTTCCTTTCCCTTCCTCTCCGCCAATCCATGGTCTGCCGTGCCAATGGATGCGTGGCTAGGGGCGAGCCTAGTCGAAAGCGTGCCGACCGTCGCGGGATCGGGCTCCCCCGGGTACTATGGTGCCTTACCTCAGCATGCAGGGCTCTGCTGGGGCTGACCTCCATCCTCCCTTGCGGCTCGTGGGATTCACTAAGACGAATTTAATATACCTAATTCGTTGAAAAATGACGGCGACGTGGTTCGCCACCCGTCACGTCCTGATTCTCACGAGGGCGAAAAATGGAGTAATGGACAGCCGTTTCGCTGCGATGAATGGCAGCGGATGGAGCTCTGTGGTCTCTGCCAACCCCTGCGGGGGATAGGCGTGAATATATAATAATAATAATAATATTTATATGTATGTATGTATATACTTATATATTTGCTTATGATTATTATCTTTGTTTATTAATATTTCTTTTCTTTCTTTGTATCATTATAACGATAATGTATCACCTGCCTACATTAAATTATCTTTTTAACATTGTGTCCATGCTACGGTTGTCTAGAAGAAATTATTATCGCTATTAGCGATAAGACCGCTATATGTATATAAATATTACAATCAATAATTGTATAACTTTGTTTTTGGTGTGCATTATAGAATATATCTATCTAACTAAATATATAATGTACATATATGGACTACAGATATTCAATTTGAGTTTGGTTACCCCGCTAGTCAGAAATGGGTAGACGTGCATGGGCTGTGAAAAAAAATTTATGGAAAAAGCATATAGTTTATTATATCCTATTTGTTTTTCATATCCTACAATTAGTTCACAACATCCCCATATGTATATATATATATATATATATATATATATATACATATGTATATATATATATATATATATATATATATATGTATATATATATATGTATATATATGTATATATATATATATATATATATATATATATATATATATATATATATATATGTATATATATATATATATATATATATATATACGTTTTTTTAAAACTTGGAGTGTATGACACTTGATGTTAGTATAGATGTTTGAAATATTATTTAATTCATTAATTAATTTTAGTTTTTTATGAGAGAAAAAAATTATTTCTCTGTACATATTTATATTAATTGTAATTATTTAATGAAATGTAACGAAAATCTTTGTTTACCAAATTAGGAATTGACTTTAATTTTTTTTTATTATTCTTGTGTGTTTACGTCCTACATGTACTGATTTACCAAAATTATACTTGGAACGGTGTATGCGAGAGTGAATACATTGTTGTGTACAAAATCCATTTTTAAAGTGTTATCGTTACCAGAACGCTGTACCCGTGTGTACCAATCAATCTATATCAGATGTAATGACATTTAGATGGAAAAACTGCTCGGGGCCAACTGTGTATCAGATTGCCGTTCGCCTTTGTTAAGGGGAAGCTATTCCTGGATGGAAAAAAAATATTTCTCACTTATGAGAAGTGAGAAAAAAATTTATGTTTGGAGAGGTTCTCTCGGAATTGGATTGTTTTGGATGTATTTGATGCCATCCATTGGATAATCTTAAAGTGTAAGAGATAGAATACTTGTTAAATTACACGAGTATTTTGGGTATATGTCTTTTTTTCTATAAAGATCATGCAAGTGCGCCATATTTTTTTTATACAAGAGACAGATAATAAAATGAAGGAATATAAAATAACAACTTCAACAACACTTTGTATTTATTTGAAAAACACCTCTTTTTATACCTAAAATAAGAAGGATGTAGGAATTCAATAAAAAATTCTCAAACTGTGAAAGAAAATATGTTCGTTTGTTGTTCTTGTAAAATTTATTTACATGGACTTACACTTACACTTACATATTCTGATAATTAGTCCGAGGAATATATATATTCACGCCTATCCCCCGCAGGGGTTGGCAGAGACGACAGAGCTCCATCCGCTACCATTCATCGCAGTGAACGGCTCTCCATTAGTCGCTTTTCACCCTCGTGAGAATCAGGACGGGTGGCGAACCACGATGCCGTCATTTTCAACAAATTAGGTATATTGAATTCGTCTTAGTGAATCCCACGAGCCGCAAGGGAGGATGGAGGTCAGCCCCAGCAGAGCCCGATCCCGGGACGGTCGGCACGCTTGCGACTAGGCTCGCCCCTAGCCATGCATACAATGGCACGGCAGACCGTGGATTGGCGGAGAGGAAGAGAAAGGATAGAGAAGAAAGGAAAGGGCAGGAAAGGAAATGCGGATTAGGGGGGTTACCAGACTCGGAATAAATATTTATAAATCTATATATATATATATATATATTTATTCCGATGCGGGAATCGAACCCGCGACTATTGACTCTGTCGTCGGAGGGCCGCGCCACTGAGCCAATCGGTCGTATAATCGGTAACATGTGCAAATGTTTACAAATATCAAAAGGTACAATATTTGAAACGAATAGCTAGTTGTTTAAAATTTTACTAGAATTCTTGTTCATCGCTTCAACTAAGTTGTTGGTTAAAAGTAATTCTATTAGAAATAAAATAATTTTGATGTGAAAAATCTTATCGCGGGTAATGGGAGTGAAATCGTAGACCTAAACATCGTCTCGATTCAGGCTACGCTTCCCTCCACTCGACTGTATACATATATGTAGGGTCATTTACACTTGGCCTCGAGTGTACGGTAGAGACGTCGTTTATGTTTTACATCTACCAAGCGTCCTATGACGCTTCTCATTTTTCTATTTTTGTTATTTAATTTTTTGTCAGTTGTGTCATCTATAATGGTGCAGCATGCGTCAAAAGTGTGTCTCTAATGGTGGCTTGTTTTATTCTTCTCATAATGACGTCCAGCTTTGCGTCCAGTTATGCGTCCAGTTATGCGCACAATTATGCGACCATATGCATCCTTCACTTGCTCGGGTCCAACGCAATAGAGTTCTACCTCGCGACCTTTTCCCTCCTGTCTTGCCCTCACCACGAGATATTCTAGAGAGGCTTCATTGCGTCATATGCCCAAAAAAGTGAGGATGCGAGCTTCAACGATGGAGGACAAACGCCGCTTGATGCCGACTTGTTCTAGAATGGATTGATTTGTCTTGAATTCTGTCTAAAATATATTCAACGTCTGCCTCCATGCCAAATATAAACAAATAAGTTAACTGAGTACATTAACAAAAAAATAATATTATTTAAATCATTTTGAAAGTCCGTCAAATCGCTTTTTGGCAACCAGCCAAATTTTTGGCCCAACTTTTTTTTTCTGGTTACCATGGTTACCAAAAATCCATCAGAGTTTTTTTTGATTTCTATAATTTCTGATAAATTTTAATAAGTAAAAGTAATGGACGGAAATTACTTTATTTAAATTTAATTTAATTTGTTTTAGGTATAATATGAAGCGTTCTAACAAATAATATATAAAACATACAAATATAATATAATATAATATAATATGATATGATATGATATGATATAATATGATATAATATGATATGATATGATATGATATGATATGATATAATATAATATAATATAATACGGTTCTAACAATTATTCTAACAATTATTCTAAATATTGTTCTAACAATCAAAAAGTATATCGCTAACGTCGCCTTAACAAACATAATCAATCCAAATCGCAAAATGTCGCGTTAAATAAATCGTAGAAATGGAAAATATTACGCTCGCTGTGCCCCAGCCTTACAACATATTACCTGTTTTATTTAATCCCTATCACGCGACAAATTTAATTGGACCATTAAGAGGAAACATTTGTTTTAATGTACTTTGGTCTCATTTATTATTGCCAAGCGTGTCCATTATTATTGTGATATAGGATCAAAGTATCGTGTAAATGTGTTATAATAATTTATTTAAACTCGATCTATTATTATTTCCCAGAATTATCAGAGTATTTTAAAATAATTATTATTGGTTAAAACAGTTAAATATTGTATCTAAACAGTTTCATAGAAAACACTTATAATTTATTTATACAACGCCATCTATTACTATTTTACTAAACTAAAATGATATTTCTATCACGGATGCATGCTCAAAAGAATTATTTATTTACGAAAAGATTTATTTATTTACTTTACATAGATATTCCCTGACGGAATATTTTTGTCTAGCCGCCTGTCTGCAAGTTATAGTATTTACATGGATACGCAATCCCGGCCTCCCGATCTACTGCCGTATCACTCCTTGTCTTTCGTTGCCGTAGTATCATATGCCTATCATCTAAATCCATTTTTCCTTTCACCTGCTCTTTCCTTTCTCTATCTCTTTCCTTTTCTCTTCCTCTCCGCCAATCCACGTGGTTCGCCACCCGTCACGTCCTTCCCACGAGGGCGAGAAGCGACTTACAGAGAGCTGTTTCGCTACGATGAATTTGAGAGGAGGGATGGGTGAAAAGATGGATGAGTGTGAAGAAAGCAGGGAGGATGTGCTGGGATCGTAGCGGATGAAGATCTGTAATCTCTGCCAACCCCTACGGGAGATAGGCCTGGCGATATGTATGTATGTATAATTACTCTCTTCTATAATATTATCCTTATAAATTTAAGTTTTAGGATATTGCGAAGACTGCGTGTAGATAGATATAAAGAAGAATTATTTTTTTCTTTTAATTTCTTCTCGATTGCAGTAACAGTGCATAAATGAGTGTTAAATGTGTACGGACCATTAGCAAATTGTTTCGCATTAACAACTTTAGTTAGCAGTGCTAGTGAACTCAAAGTTTTCATGTTGAGGAAACGTTATCCACAAGTTTATAGTCTCCTGGTATATAAACTAGTGTTATTGATACTCGACTTCCGCATTCTCGCTGCTATGTTTCCGTGACGTCATGTTATACTTAAAACTATATATTTATAATTTTAGACTATCTACAAACAAGTAATATATAAAAAAATAAAGTCAATTCCTACTTAGATCAACAAAGAAAAATTTCATTTAATTAATTAACTACATTTTACTAATATAACATACATATTAATAATATAGATAAATAAAATATTTTAAGTACATATTACTTTTAATTAAATAACTAGAATTAATATAAATATGTATAAAGGAATATTTACTGTCCCATATAAAATAATAAAATTAATTGATTAATGAATTAATATTTGAAAAAACTGCATTAAC
Organism: Baronia brevicornis; assembly: GCA_031353405.1. NCBI lineage: Eukaryota > Metazoa > Arthropoda > Insecta > Lepidoptera > Papilionidae > Baronia > Baronia brevicornis. Next base: position 21,657 of record JASFAT010000886.1, on the reverse strand, counting down.
ATAAAGTTTCATCCACTACAAGTTTAAAAAAATGTATTTGAACTTGAGTGGATGAATAAAAATGTATTTTATTAACGATTGAAAATTGTAACAAGACATATAAATATTATACATAGGACGTCATGTTATACTTAAAACTGTATGTTTATAATTTTAGTAAATATTATACATAGGACGTCATGTTATACTTAAAACTGTATGTTTATAATTTTAGACTATCTACAAATAAGTAATATATAAAAAATAAAGTCAATTCCTACTTAGATCAACAAAGAAAAATTTTATTTAATTAATTAACTACATTTTACATACGCAAGGTAAATGTAAAATTATTATAACTGCGTATTACTAATATAACATACATATTAATAATATAGATAAATAAAATATTTTAAGTACATATTACTTTTAATTATATAACTAGAATTAATATAAATATGTATAGAGGAATATTGATTGTCCCATATAAAATAATAAAATTAATTGATTAATGAATAAATATTTGAAAAAACTGCATTAACATAAAGTTTCATCCACTACAAGTTTAAAAAAAATGTATTTGAACTTGAGTGGATGAATAAAAATGTATTTTATTAACGATTGAAAATTGTAACAAGACATATAAATATTATATACAGGGAGCGTGTGAACTACTGTGAAGTAAAATTATATAAAATGTTAAAACAAATATATTATATTTGTGAGTTGTATTTGTAGGTGATGATCTAATTGGCTCAGATATGAAGTTATCGCTTTAGGGATCAATTCCCGCATCGTGAGGAATACGGCTTTTAGATATTTCTTTCAAGTTTCGGCGTTCCGTCATATGTAATGCTTATATTAGTTGACACATATAGACTCAAAAAAGCGAAAACTTAGTAAACCGCCATTTAAAAACTTACCACCAGAGTCAAAAAAACTTAAGATTTCTGAAAAAAATTGTATCTAATCACTCATAAAGTCACGCAAGTAACCCACCACGCTATTTATTTAAAAGTGGATCAGCGGGGTAACGGAACAGAATCGGAATAAATATTTGTAGGCCATACATATATTTATATATGTATGGTCGTGTATATTATATATTCGCGTAAAATGTATCACGAATTACAATAACGAAAACAATATCAAGCGGAAACAAAGAAGTATATCGTATAAAATGAAAATCAATTCAATTCAATTTGCTGTCTTTATTGAAAAAAATGTCTGTTGTTTGAAAAGAGATCTTGCCAAGTTGATTGAAAGGCAGGAAGGATTCTTATTACAATAAAATACAAATATAAGTGAAGTTTAAAATATGTCGTTTAAAAATTATAATTTTTAATCTATATATTAGGCACAAGCTGTTAGAAATAGGATAATAATATTAAACAATAGTTTAATGTTATAATCCTATTATTATACTTATTATCCTCTTATTACATTATTATATATTATAACTAAAGTATTTCTACCTGTACATGCAATAGTATTTGGGGTTAGAAAATACTTCAGTACTTTTTCTCACCTCAGCCTCTTCTGGCGGAGTGATTGTGATCATGGATCGTCTAATAAGTTCGTAGCAGCTTCAGAGAGGCTTCTCCATCTCTTCTTGTCCTTACTCAGTTTTTTTAGTATTTCAAAAACAAGCTGATATATCTCTCAAGGACTGCCACCGCATCTTCGATGCTTTCAGTGTTACGGAAGTCCATAGGTGGCGTTGACTACTTTCCACCAGGCGACATGCTTGCTCCTTTGCTTTTATATCCCGTAGAAAAATCTCAGCACTTTAAAAATATATACTCAAACATAAATATATAATATATGCTTGTCCCAAATTCACACATACACACACGCACACCCTCACACACACACATGAAAAAAATTCGTGATTCTATAGAGTGCATATATAGTACATACCATTAGGGGTAGGTAGAGACCACAGACTTTGATTTAACTGTCAAGGTATTTTCTTTTTATAAAAAAAGACAGAAAATACCTTAACAGTTAAGAGTCTTCTAATTTCTTATAAGAAGATTTAATTCCGGTTACAACTTTAGCTAAGCTCTAGCTTAACCAGAATCGAAAATCAACCAAGCAGAATTTTTTGAATCTGTGGCGGAAAGCCACTCACCCATATAAGTATAATGTAGACTTTTACCGCGAACTTACATCAGTGACGTTGTGTTTTTATTTCATTTTCATAATCTTATATTATTATCCGTTATATTGTTTAATTGTGGTGGCGTATTATACAATACAGTTCGATTAAGGCGTATAAGTGAAGTGGTATGAAATAAATGCGTGTATCCTTCGTGTAATTTTTAAGTTGGCTACAAAAATCCATAGAAGGTTTTGGTAGAATAGCCCTCATTAATCAAAACGTAAAGTGATAAGCTGACTAGTTACATTTCAAGAGATTGGATATTATTGTATTTGACTTGACACTGGTATAATAGTTGTAAATAATTGCCATCAAAAAAAAAAGGAAAACATTTTTTTTTTGTAAAGTGGTAACACCGAAAATTCTACCACAGACGCACGACGCGAGCGCATTGTTTACGAGGAATAAATAAAATCCGTAAGCATGACTATCACTGTCTTCCAACTTACTTCAACGGAGACCACACCCACAAGTGTATTTTTATTTTTATATTATAATAAACGTAAAACTTAAGCCGTTAGTGGCTCTCGGTAGCACTAAACTAAAACGTTTAATAACCTCGTAAAGATAAACACGAAGTGGGTAAGTTGAGATGTTAAATACAAAATTACTTTGCAAACGTTGTTTATTATATGTTGGTATTAACACACGAAAAGTATGTCATATAAACAACATAAAAGTACAACTGGTGTGCAAGAAGTTCAACTATGTTATGATGCGTCAATTCACACAATCATTTGTAATGGAAATGTAAGCCACGCTGCAGCCGAATACATTGTCAAGAATGGCATAATATTTGTCTGTAGCATGAATGGGCCGGCTCGCCCGGGGAAGTATCAAACTGCCGCAGAAAACCGGCGTCTAAGTGGTAGCTTAGCTATCACGCTTCGTACGGTGAGCGAGAGTTCCGGAGGCTCAACACCCTCCCCTCCCCCTTCCTGCTCCCTACTTTTACCCTCCCCCTCTCTTCTATCTCCCTTCCCCCTCCCACACCCATAATGACACTTTCCTTAAAGGTCGGCAACGCTTCCACACTGCCTATGGCTCCCCGAATGTCTAAGGGCGGCCTTGATTACTTTCCATCAGGTGACACGCCTGCTCGTTTGTCTTCCTATCACATGAATAACTAACGTAACAATAAAGAACGTAACGTAACGAACGTAACAATAAAATAATGTAAAAATAAAGAAAAATAAATAACTTTTGTAACCCGTCTAAATTCCGAATATCTGTTCGAAAAACTCGTTTGGTTAAAAGATACATATCCTCCTCCACGCTTATTTCCTGTAGGGGTTGGAAGAGACCACAGAACTCCATCTGCTATGATCCCGGCACACCCTCCCTGCTTCCTCCACACTCATCCATCCTTCCTCTCACATTCATCTTAGCGAAACGGCTCTCCGTTAGTCACCTCTCGCCCTCGTGGGAATAAGGACGTGACGGGTGGCCAAACCCACCAGCGCGACCAAGTCGCCGTCATTGGATAAAAGATACGCCACACTAAAGCCACCATACTAGTACATTAACTCCTCTTAAGATATCCAAACGCCCCTATACGTTTTTTAAATCCGCACCTATATGTTTTAAATCTTCTGCAGCAAGAATCTGAAACGATTTCTACCGCCGCTCAGGAATAAATCATCACGGTTATTTCAAAGGAAAATACAAAGCTGCTCTGATTAACAGACAACTTGCTGCAGAAAATATACATGCGTCTATAAATGTTCTATAAATCTAATAAACTTGAAGGACTATTTTAAACAATAACTCACACACACGCATGCATTCACTCACACTCACACACACACACGTACGCACGCACGCTCCACGCCAACTCCCGCGTAACATCTTGCTTTCTTGCTTCCCCTTTAGCAAAAGTTGAGATATTTCCTTTTCCTAGGATAAGATTATATACGATCTCTTTTGCTGAAACTACTTTGAGTAAACAGCTGATATAGGTCCTCTTTATATAGGTAAAATGATCAAGATTTCTAGTACAGTAACACCCTGGACTTAAACGATAGGTGGGACCGAGCGCTATCCGTGTAAGTCGAATTCGCGTAAATCCGGGTACAATTTTGCATATAACAAAGGGACAAGAGACTAAATAAAACAATAATTTAAGAAATAAATGTGAAAATTAAAAAATCGTGTAACTCCGGATTCGCGTAAGTATATTACTGTATGTATTCCAAAATTCGAAAATGTTCCAGCAATGTCTAGTCTTTTCTAGACATCGTCCTGTCTCTTTCCTGCGCGCAACTATTTTCTATTAATTGTTCTCATCACGCAATGACGGACGTCTTGTTAATTTATTTTTAAAAATTATGGTTTGCTTGACCAGGATTTTGAGATTTCAAAATGAGGTTTAATTATTTCATATAAAAAGTTTCATCTAGATAAGATTCTACTTGTTCAAAGTGAATACTTTCATAATAAGGCTAGTTAGTAACATCCATTCTCTTTGTAAATGAAGTACTTTGAATACAACTTTCTTTTGAAAGTTTGCTTTACAGAGTATTCGCGTGGAAACAGTATTATTTTTAATTGCTTACAAGTTGTGAAAACAGAACAATGTTTCAAATCCTTTTTGTTTATTGAAAGAGCTTGCTCTTTGCTGCGGCCAACTAGATCAATCTTCGGTTTCACACATTTACATTCTACCGGCTGCCTTATAGAGATCGTTGCTCTATTTGGCTGGGAGGCGTTCGCCATTACTCTCACCGTGACTTGGTCCACACTTCAGCATTTGTCTACTTCAACCGTTTTAATGTTGACAAGGTAATTCCTCGGCGGATTGTGGATCGCAAATCAACGACGCCCCACAGCGCCCCAGGTACTGCTGGAGAGACACGGTGGAGGATGACTTGTGCAACCTTCAAATCTGCAACTGGCAGGAGGTGGCACAGGACAGGGCACGGTGGCGTAAGATCTGTTCGGAGGCCAAGATTTATTTTGGATCGCTGCGCCAACAAAGTTAGTTTTTAGTCAAGTAAAGTGCGCAACTAGATTTTCTTATCTCGGAGTACATTACGATCGTAATATTGCATTGTCTACTTCAAAAGAAAAAAGTTATTCTACGGTCAGTGTTAAAGGTCAAATGTAATTTGAAGTTTAGCTATTGAAGTCTAAGCATTTGAGTGCTCGCGAATATAATTGAATTTATTATCGTACTTTGACTTTTTATTACCTATCTTTATTGTCTACCTAATCCTTAAATTGTCTAGACACCAGGTTGGATGGCTAGTAAAGATTATCTGTGAAAAAGCTAGATTGACTTATTCTGACTCATAAATGTACATATGTATTAAATTTAAATTTCTTAATTCATCGAAATAACATAAGAAATACAATAACATACGCACATATTTATATGATATATAATACATATAATATGATGAGAGTACTTGCTGCAAGGTGAATATTTCTTATTAAAAATTTTATTTTTTTCGTGTGAGTATATTTATGTATATGTATGTGTGTGTATATATTGTATATTATATGTGTTGTATGTATTTAAATTTATTATATGTTATTCACTACAAGCTGCACCACCTTCAAATCAATTTTTTATATTTTTATATATATATATTTTTGCACGGGCCTCTCCATTAGTGGACCAACGGACGTTAACCCACCACGCTTAAGACTTAATTAATAAATGTTTTATATCTGTAGCTATTCCACTGTATTTTACTTCTGATGTCCGGGCTACTTCCTACATGTACGCTAGCTAATCAGGTAATATTTTGTATTCTAAAGCATTTTAAGAAGCCTTTCTAACGTACACAGGCAATGCACAAAGCGCTGTCTGTACTCACAATGAATTCAGGTGCAGTATAAATATGGCTCTAATTGTTCAAAGAGAATAAATTATGTGTACAACAAAGCTAGTTCGCAGAGGCGAGCATTTTCTTTCATAATAAAATGTTATGTAGACAACATTTGGAACGGAATTTTTTGTAACAATGTGTAATGATATATTTAATAAGACTATAAATTTCAGCCAAGGCTGCCTGCCCTGTTAATCTGTGGGCCTTGATCAGCAGTGGGACTGTGAAAAATATTAAACCCCAATTCAGACTTACATATGTTAGTTCGTCTATCGGTGGTTCTAGAAGCATGAAATTCTAAAAAGAAGTTTCTTATATAACGATAGAATTCGTACCCTAAGGTTAGATAGGAGTTAAAAATGTGTTTAGAAATTCGTCATTTAACCATGTTGTGAGTTCCCCTATATCATGGGTTGTATTTGCGAAATTTACTCACACAAACTTACTGATGATCACTGATAATTAGCCAGACAAATATATTCCACTGTTAGGTAGGTTCATCAGGGGGTGCTTGTTCTGAAGCAGACTGAATGCGGTGGAAATGAGAGCATTAAGAAGTATGTGTGGTGTAACCTTGAATGATAGAATAAGAAATGAAGATATAAGAGAGTAATGTTGAGTAAAAGGTGTTATGACAAAAGTAGAAAAAGGGATGCTTAGATGGTTTGGGCATATAGAGAGGATGGATGAAAGACGACTGGCAAAAGAAATTTACCTTGCGAATGTGGATGGAAGGGACCGAAGAGAAAGACCACGAAAAACGTACCTTGACCAAATTGCTGAACTTTTTAAGAAAGGCCAGGTCAAGAGTACCCTCAACCGGCAGGCTTGCATGAGGAGAATAATGAGTGTGGAGGAAGCAAGGGAAGTATGCCGAGATCGTAGCAGATGGAGATCTGTGGTCTCTGCCTACCCTTACGGGAGACAGGCGTGACGATTATATGTATGTATGTTGGGTAGTTGGTGTTACGATTTCTGGGAGAAAAGACATTAACCCACCAAGACTAGATGTCTTGGTGTAAATACGCCGCTTAGATAATCGTACCAACTATATATGAACGCGCGGCTTAATTGATTGATTTTGATTTATTCATCAAATTATCTTTCGAACTCTATGTCGTACGAGAATACCCTTGCATTAATTCAAAGTCTATTACGGACCGAAATTGCAAGTTCAGCTATTGAAATGTGAGCCGAGTCTCTGTGTACCTTATCTAATTCATTGTTGTTCGTTGACTTTTATATTGCCCGCGTTATTGTCATTATGAGTTTGGAAATTGTCTAGACACACAAGGTAATATTAATTCTGATAAATTTTATCTTCGAAGAATAAGCTTGATTAAATCGTACAGACATCTACTATAATACTTATTTATTTACTTCGCCAGACTTTCTGATTATGATGTTAGGCTGTCTCTCGCCAATTGTCTGCCTGAAGCTCTCTCAGATAAGCGCTTACTGCATCGCTTCATCGATACCTAAGTCGATCGACCGGACGTCGATCGGACGGTATTGTCAAGCACGCCCTTTTGGACGCACGAACCTCACCCATACTATCCAGGTGACCAAGCCAACGGAGTATATGTGCCTACGTCTCTCCGATGTTGGCATCGGTGACAAGCCCCTTCGATTTCGGCTTTCTGTAGTACTCTCCAGCATTCTCCGTTTTAGGCCGACGATCTTTCGCAATACAGGCTTTCTAGTAGTTTTTATTATTTTTGCATTATCATCAACTAACACAGGCGTAAGTAGCTGTGGCCATCCACTGCTGGACCGACCCCGTTCACAATAACTATCTGAGATTAGAGTCTGGTTCTCATCCACCTCTCATTATAATCGTCAGCTTACAGTTCACTGCTAGCCATTACTCTTCCTTAAGGCACACCATCTCATCTAGTCTTTGGTTACACGCTTCTAGATTCCGCCTATCGCCTTGTCCAAATCCTTGCTACGTTTAGCTGAGAGGCGCCCTACACACTATGTTTGCTAAGACATAGGAAGCTATATCATTAACTTTGGTTCTTCTGGTATCATACATTGGGATACAGGGAAATATAAATGTTGTTCATTACTTCTGCTTCTGCTGAAATTAATTCTCCTGTGCCTCCGATTCGATCGAATCGAATTCGTTCATCCAATTAAAAGAAACAGAAACATCTTTTAAACTTTTCTTCCCTCCATTGCGCTGAAGAAAACAGATAAGACTGTGCCTTAGCGGGATTTTTGCTAAAAGTTTCCAATGAGCGCTGGTATAAAGCTTGAAGGATTATTGAACTAAAATGTTTCAAGGTTAGTTTCTTCAAGAAAATAAGTACTTTTGTAAATATTCAATTTTGTTATCTCCGCCCCTGTAAGAATATACGTACAGATTATTAATGGAGTCAGGCGTTACTTTGCGGAAATCCATCACTATATGGACAGTCAAAAGTTTTACTTAGCTAAGATCCGCGACAAGCGAAACAATAACAGAAAATCAATAATGTGTGTTTTTCCGTTGGGTTTAGTGGATTTATTTGGAACTTAAACCAAAAACTTACCGAAAACCGGCCATCAACTCCCCACCCACCAACCACTATACACAACGCCAAACACACACTATCACTTTTCCATCTTGTACACGACACGTGTTTCGCCCCAACACGAGGCATCTTCAGGTATAGTAGACTCTACGGAAGACAACCGAAAAGTCAGAAAGTGTCAAGCTAGTAATTAATCTATTGACTGAGTTGCATATAATAGTCACACATATTGTTACGAGCTGGTGTTAAGAAATTCAAAATTTGAACAAGATATATAAGTATTATATATAATATTATATATTACAAAAGTGTGAGTAAGAACTGAAAAAAAAAATCAAAATTACTTTTCTCAATATCTCTCTGCTCATTCGTACCAACCTGGACTAGTGGTCTTGGTTATGGATCATCTAATAAAGCAGATTCAGCAAGACAGTGTTGTCACTGCGTATACAGTCGGTAATAGAACACTTGATTGAAGTTTTGATAAATTCTGCCCATCTTGTGGGTAGTCAACCGCGAGAACACAGATAAATTTCTCAAAATATTATTGTTTTAAATAACATTTTTCAGATAAATAAACAACGACTTTTCCCGCCAACTTATATCAGTGACGTTGTGTTTTTATTTCATTTTCAAAATCTTATATGATTATCAGTTTAATTATGGTGGCGTATTATACAATATAGTTCGATTAAGGCGTATTAGTGAAGTGATATGAAATAAATGCGTGTATTGTGACTTTTTAAGTTGACTGAAAAAGTCCATAGAAGATTTTGGTAGAATAGCCACCATTTTATTAAGATGTAACGTGATAAATTAATTAGTTATATTTCAAGAGGTTTGATGTTATCGTATTTTACTTGACACTGGCATAATAGTTGTAACTCAATGCCATTAAAGAAAAAAAAATAAAGGACAGTTTCCTCTCTCGAAGTAAGCAAACAGAGTGAGATTAACCGTTATATAAAGGACCCAAAAATAGCGGTTTTGTGTAAAATGTTTTGCAGTGAAACATGATAGCGATACTAATGGGGTCTTGACTCCAATCATAGTTCACACAAAGCGTTATCGATCACACGCTATTTACGGTTTGGAGGCGTTTTCCGAGGCAATCTTTTTTCCTTGCAAACACCGTTGTTTGAAATATTACTCTGTTTAGTAAATTTCAGAAAATAGTTATGGAAGAAAGACTCAAAGAAAACTAGTGGATCGCTATTCATCCAGATAGATGATGGGGATCAAATTTTTCTTTTATGACGAGTTGTGCAGTAACGGAATTCATTCAGGGGCAGCAACTCTCCACCCACCAACACGAGGCATCTCCAGGTATAGTACACTCTACGGAAGACACTTTTCGGTTGTCATGATGATGGATTTCCGCAAAGTAACGCCTGACTCTATTAATAATCTTAAAAGAAACTGTTTTGAAGCTGCTATAAGCAGTAAACAGCGATATGTGGACAGTCAGAAGTTTTACTTGGCTAAGATCCGCGACAAGCAAACAAAACAGAAAAATGAATAATGTGTGGTTTTTCACTGGATGAAGTGGATTTACGGAGAACTTAAACTAAATCTTACCGAAAAACAGCCGTCAGCAACTATATACTATAAATTTACCTTAACGGTTGTCTTCCGTAGAGTCTACTATACCTAATGATGACTCGTGTTAAGGCGAAACACGTGTCGTTTGCAAGGTGGAAAAGTGGTAGTGTGGGTTTGGTGTTGTGGATAGTGGTTGGTAGGTGGATAATTGCTGACGGCCGTTTTACGGTAAGATTTAGTTTAAGTTCCCTGTAAATCCACTTCATCCAGTGGAAAACCACACATTATTAATTTTCTATTTTGTTTGCTTGTCGCGGATCTTAGCTAAGTAAAAGTTCTAATTGTCCACATAAAAATATTTACTATACTTGTGGCTCATAATTATATAATTTATTTGATACATTATTAAATGATGTATCAGTTATATATATCCTTAACAAAATAACTAAATTCCTCAGAGCGCTCTCCATGGTAAAAGCGAATAATACTCACAAAGTCTAACTTACTCCACTGGCTCAGTTACCCGAAGTGGTCCTCATCTTTCCAATAACTGGCTTAAAGTTCGCGCAGGTCGGCATCCACCTGATCTCTCCAGCGATATCTGGGTCGACCAAGTGGCCTTCGACCATTGGTCGACACAAATACGCCCTCTTCACACTCTGATCCTCGCTCATTCGCTCAAGGTGACCGAGCCAACGAAGTCGACATGCCTTAATCTCGCCCATAATCTTTAGCAGGTTTAACAGGTCTTCTATTTCGGCGTTCTTTCGGATCCTCCATCACCCATCTTCTCTTCTGGTTCTACCCACGATCTTACTGAGAATTTTCCGCTCGACTATTAATAGTTTATTCTCCTCTAAAGTATACATAATACAAAGTAATAATCACATTCCATATATTTATGTGAATATTCTTTAATATGTAAGTAATTAATGATTTAAAAAAAAAAGAAATTCCTATTGTAATGTAGGTAAACCGCATTAATTCGTATCAAGAGGTGCAGTTCCGTGGGCATCAATTACCAGATTGTTTCTGAGCCAGTCTCGAGCTCCAAATAATTAAACCCCACATTGTGAACGATACGCTCCCGTGCTTCTGACACTTTAGATAAGGCCTCGTGCACACGATGGCTTATTGCAATTCATCTTGCTAGGAAGAAGCTTTTTTAGAAAATTTTCGCAAAAATAGACGTATACTTTGTCAAGAATGGCATATTATTTGTCTGTAGCATGAATGGGCCGGCTCGCCCGGGGAAATACCACACTCCCGCAGAAAACCGGCGTCTGAGTGGTAGCTTGTCTACCGCGGTTCGTATGGTGAGCGGTCTGAGTTCCGGAGGCCCAAAACCCCACTCCCACTCCCCCTCCCACTCCCATAATTTAACTTTCCTTTAAGGTCGGCAACGCTTCCGCACTGCCTATGGCATTGCGGATGTCTATGGGCGGCGTTGGTTGCTTTCCATCAGCTGACACGCCTGCTCGTTTGCCTTCCTATGTCATAAAAAAAAAAGAACAGCACATAACCAAGTTTTATAAGCTGTACAATGAGCCGAACGTCATCAAAACCATCAAAATAATTGACGCCTTCATTGGGCTGGGCACGTAATACGTATGGACGATGAAACAAAGGATCCATAAAATTCCAATAAATCAAATATCTATGGAGTTTCTTTCGAAGTTTCTTCTTCGTTAAGAGAAACCCCATTGCGAAAAGGTGGTAAAATCTTTATTATTAGCGCATTGACGTTTGACAAACGAAAATAAAGAAAATAAAAAATTTGGATCAGTAATTTACACATGGCTTTGAACTTATATCGATATCGAGATCGATAGTAATACGTCACTGAAATAATTAGCATTTTTTTTATGAAAAATGGTTCCGGCAACGACAATGGAATGCCTATGATGTTGCGAATGCCCAGGCGATACGCTTGCTCATTTGCTTTAATATCCCATAAAAGGACCTTAGTGTACGATTATATTTTTCTTGTATTTCTAGTATATATACTATGATTGTATAGGCATGGTTCTGTGGTAGTAAAGCAAAGTGTAATATCGATAACAGAAAACGTATTTGCTGTAAGTGGAAAATGACGTATTTTGGTTTTATACACCGTTTGAATCAGAAAAAAGACAGCGTCGAATAGTCTAGGTGGTTTTTTTTAAATTCTTTTTATACGTCATTTTCTATTTACAATAAATACGTTTTCTATACATATATACATACATATCGTTACGCCTATTTCCCGTAGGGGTAGGCAATGGTCACAGAACTCCATCCGCTACGACCTTCTTTGCTTCCACCACACTCATTCATCTTTTCATCCATCTTTCTTCTCACATTCATTGTAGCGAATCGGCTCTTCGTTAGTCGTTTCTCGCCCTCGTGGGAATTAGGTCGTGACGGGTGGCGAACCTCGTCGCTGTCATTTTTTAGCAAACGTTTTATACCGATATATTCTGTTTACATACATATCTGGTTCCCGCCTTAAATTAACCGTCTACTGAAATCCTACGTCTAGGACACGAGTTGTTTGTGCAGAGATCGCGCCGAACCAATTGTAGTGTCACGTTCATGTAAGGCTAGACAACGTTTGAAATGTAATTTAATGTTGGAAACGTCGAAATGTTTCTCATAAATTCTTTACACTTGTAAACCACACCTACGTTTACAAGTGTATTTATGAGATACATTTCATTTAGAGATATATGAAGTGTTCCATCGGCTAGTTTTCTTTAAAACAAATTAAAGAAGACTAGCCGGTGGAATACTTCACATGAAAAGACCTTATGTCATCTAATTTCCATCTATTATTTTTAATTATGAAATACGAAATTCGAAATACGAGAAAAAAGGCGAGAAACGATTGGCAACCGTCGTGGCCAGACATCAAAGTTAGGCCAAAATTTTGGCTTACCATCAAGCGAGTTATCAATGTTTTGAATTTAACTAAACTTCTTGTTTACCATTGTAACCGATATGTCATGGTTCGACAACTATATATTTAATAACAATTGAATGTACATTACGTACATTATATATATATATATATATATATATATATATATATATATATATATATATATATATATATATATATATATATATATATATATATATATATACATACATACATACATATACATATATATATTGTATATTTTAGGTAATAAATAAATATATACCATTTTTCGAATGCCCATTTTTTACCCATTTTTAAGGCCATCAAGTGTCCAAGGCAGAAGCTACATCCGTATGGAAAAAAATATCAATTAAATTATTACATGCGGCAATTTCTTAGTCAAATGAATTTCTTCTCGTTCTGGTGTTCCTGTATATATAAACAGTATATTCCAATCATGTTTGAACCTATACATAATCAATAAGGCAGCAATGGTAACCTCAAAGGGCAGTATGCACGCATTGCAAATACGTAATTTACATAACAAAATGCAGTTTCAAGCCAATCTACATGTCATCACACGCTAAACGGCAAAATTAGTTTGCAAGCGTTGAATACGATTAGTCGGAAAGCTCCTTTTTAAAAACAAAAGTGATTGTCTCGATTTAAAGTCGATGCGTTTTATGAAAAACATCGATTTTTAAAATTTATTTAAAAAAGGACAGGCACGCTTTAAATATTTCTAGAACTTTAAACATTAAAAAAATTAAAGGACTTTTCCCGCCAACTTACATCAATGACGTTATGTTTTTATTTCATTTTCATAATCTTATATTATTATCAGTTATATTGTTTAATTGTGGTGGCGCACCATATAATAGAGTTCGATTAAGGCGTATAACTGAAGTGATATGAAATAAATGCGTGTATCATGACTTTTTAAGTTGACTGAAAAAGTCCATAGAAGCTTTTGGTAAAATAGCCACCATTATACCAAGACGTAATGTGATAAGCTGACCAGTTACATTTTAAGAGATTTGATTTTATCGTATTTTACTTGAGTCATAATTAATTGCCATCAAAGAAAAAAAATTGACTATCTTATCGATAATGTTTCATAAACTCATACCAAATATCCACTTCGCCATCGTGTCCATTCGGTTGTCCAAGAAATCGGTATTAGAGAGAAGACTCTTTACTAGGAGATAAGGTTTTTTGTAAACATAATATTATTTGTTAATAGTGTTGTATTTGTTTTAGCTCCAAATAGCTAGATTGCGATGGTTTGGGTACATAAAGAGAAGACCCCCAGATAACATGGAAAACAAAATGATCACAATGGACTTCCCAGGGCTACGGAGATGACGCATGACTAAAAGGGAGTCGAGGACGACGTAAAGGCAATCAGACTAAGGGGAAAAAGCTAAATTAAGATCCGACTGGAAAAATTTACTAAATCAGGCTAAGGTCCACCCGCGACTCTAACGCCTTGATAATGATGATGATAGAGGATACGAACTCACAACGTTAGATCGTAAGCCCGATTCTTACTAACCGAGCTATTGCTGTTTTCGGATGTTAGTACTGTATGTTTAATTATTATGACAGTATGTTATATTTGGCACATATGTGACCTTTTCACTCTCTTGTCATCAATGCTGTGTATATATACGGTTTGCTTTGTTAAACCCACACGTCATATGTCATGCGGTCTCGAAAATTCGCTAAGGGAAGGTTGACCTCGCAGCTTTAAGAAATATTCATTCATGAGAGGTCATAACTCAGGAGGTTAGGCTCGGTTAAAATAGGCTTTGACAAAGGTAAGACCATATGTCACGATACAAGTCACTAGCAAACATGTATAATTTTAGTAAGTGTATGTACGGGTAGCGGTGGCAAATGTATAAGGAACAATACAACTGTAATTGCTCACGGTCTTGGGCACACACTTAGTGGCTATCCATAAATTACGTCACACGAATTTCATGATTTTTGGGTCCCCCCGCCCCGTCATTATCACAAGTCGTCACATTTGTGTGGACTCACCCGCCTCTCATGTGACGTCAGGTATTTTTAATTGTAAAATTCAAAAATTATTAAATTAAAACAGCACTTTTGTATCTGGGTGTCGAGGAACCTCAATATAAAATTTATATGATGAATTATCCCATAAGAGTTACTATGAAGCTGCGTGACTAGGCTGGACTACTTTATTTCATTGCTTGAAGCCGACTTAAAATTTGCACGTTATTAAATGAGGGAGAATTGTAATAATAAAAAGCCATACAATACCGTGCATTTCTTTATTAAAAACCATTATATGGGCATTAATAACTCTAAATTTATTTTAAAAAAATGTGTAATATTATTAGTACTCTTTTACATATTTTTCTATTTTAATTATAAAATCATTGTTAATATTTAAGCTAATAAAATATTAACTATATGTACTATTATTAAAATAAAATCCGCCTGATCCCAAAACGTCAATTATAATTTATAACTTTTTTTGTAGAATATTTATGTGCGATTTTAAATATCTGAATTATAATAGCAAAAATGATTGATGTGATTAGATAATCTATAAAAGTAGAGTAAGAAAACAGGACATAGGGAGATTGTGTCAATAGTCTCACGGAATTAAGTAATGGATGATCAAAATGTTGACAGACAACCGTCATGACAGTAGTCTGTCAAAATAACGTAACCTGATTGGCGAAATTGGCAAAAAACAAAATAACTATGGTCTGACGAGGAGGATTTTTGCCACGAATTTATAGCAATGATTTTGGGTTTTAAGTTCTTAGTTTTGTTATTTAATATTTATTTACTATAATTTGATAAGTGAAATAAATGAATGTGCCTTTTAAGTTGGCTACAAATTTATGTGAAAAGTTTAGATAAAGGGATCATATTGATTATTGATAAATTATTGGACATTAGAAGAATATATATAACTTTCTATATGGCCATTAACAAAAGAGAGCGTTAAAACGAGGACAATCATTTTTATGAATAAAATTTACAAAACCGAAACGATACAATGTATGATATTATTTTACTTGTACTTTAAGAGTGGATCGGGCGGCGTCTGTATTTAAAAGAAGATTGTGATATTAAGCTGTATTTATATTGCTTAATTTACTTAATAATAGTATAAAATATCACATCACACAGGTTGGCTAATTCCGATATTTAAAAAAAATAAATACTATACAGTTGGGTTATACATAACCTTCATAAAAAATGTAAAAAAAAAAATTAGCAACACTACATTGAAAATGGTATGTAAAGTAACAAAATACAGTTGAAAAAATTATTTTATTTTAAAGACCCAAAAATAATCGTCCACTTCAAATATATTTCGATGAAACGACTTAGCCGTCAAACACTAAATAAAATGTTGCCAGAGACTATTTCCATTTCGATAATTAATGAACATATGAAAAAAATCTTATTTGTTACATAAGCTGTTTTTATTGGCGATCTAAATTAAACAATATTCATTCAACACTCACATACATTATCATAATTTCACTTTTTACTACCAATATACAACAGATTAATAATGTAGCACAGTTAAAATAATCAGATAAATTACACCAGCTCAAATATGTTTCAGTCATGAATACAGACCATTGTTTTAAGATATTTGCACCATAGAGCATCTTCGAATGGCAGATTTTATAAAGTCGAAAATATTTATTGCTGTATTCAGTTTTTTCATGAGGTTTTCCTTTACCACAGATAACATCAATACAAAATACAGTTAATATATGTAAACGCTCCCTTTTTCCCCATAAGGAATTATTTTGAATAAAAAAAAAACCATTTATTATATATTTGAATAATTGGATATTTAGCACTCAAAAAGTATAGATATTAATATATAAAACATTAACGTGAAACGAAATGATATAACCCCTATCCGAACATATTTTTTTTGGGTATGCAAATGTAAAACCCTTTATTTTGAAATAAAAAAAAAATAATATGGAAAGCTTAACCTCATCCGCAAAAAAGAATTAAAAAACGATATTGCGTGTTTACAATCAGCATTATTGTAAATAGTAAAATTAAAATTTATGATCCAGTATTTTTTATACAAGCTCATAAAGCAAGCAATATAATTCCATTTGTTTTCGTTTTTCTTTAACAAATTAATTTTTCACTTTCCATCTTAATGAGTTCCGGCAAAGTAATACAAGCTAGATTGCTTACATTATTCATTGAAGTAACCATCCATTAATTAAATTAAAAATAACAATAATATTTGTTTGTTAAAACATCTAAAAGCAACCGCTATACTCATTCCCGACAAATATACAATTAACAGATTTGAGAAACACACAGATAAGCCAACCTACAATCTATAAACATTATATCACAAAAATAAAGCATTATATAGTACAGGTGTAATCGTAACAAGAAGATTCTTCCTGTTGTCTCCTTTCCTCATCCGATAGGCGGATGTGTGAGGATGAACCAGTCGTTGAGTCCCATAAACCTGGTGTTTCGATGATCTACAAAGAAGAAATTCAAATTTTATTGTTGGGTATGGTGTTAGTATATTTTCCAAACTGGAAAACTTATCTTTACTTTGTGCATCCTGTTTATTCCGATGATGCTCTGAGGATTGGCTGACAGTGGTTAAATCTTCATGTATCTTCTATCAAAGCTATTATAGCTTTGATAAGACAAAGTTTTTACCATTATAGGCTTTGAACAATTAAGACATCAAGTTGTAGACTTACTTACAAACGTTACAAACTACTTCAATAAACAGTTAAAAGTTACAAATTTTCATAAATAACTTTCCCAGAATCAAATGATGTAAACTGAAGTTTTTAGACTCACCTTTTGAACAAGCTCCTCAAAGGCCAAGTTGATACCTTCTTGAGTCTTAGCACTGCTTTCTATGAAGAGCATCCTGTGTTTCATTGCAAATGCCTGTCCAGCTTCCCTTGGAACAACTCGAGGCTAGCGTTAAGATAAAATGAATCAACTCAGACTGCATAACAGTGAAATACGCTTCTTAATAATCAATTTACCGATTCCTCATCTTGTTTGCCATTATAAATACAAACAGCAAAGACGAAATACCTAGACTCAGAGACCTTTATTGTGATGTGATGATAGGAGTTTTACAACTTTTAAAATCAAATTACAGAACTTATATTTTTAAGTAATTTTTATGTTATCTTACAAATAGAGATATTTTTTACAATCAAGTTATTTAATTTATAAAACATTTCCAGAATAAAGTATTGAGAAAAATTGTGATATCTCTTTCATATTAAGACCCATCTTCATTAGGGCCTTAATGTGGATTTTATCAATAATTTCTAAGAAAAATTAATAAGTTTTTTGTATCTTCTTTGGACATAATTAACATCTTGCTTTGTTAAAAATTACCTTATCAATCTTATTGCCAACCACAAGACAAACAATATTTTTCTTTGTTGAGTATACTTGGAGCTCTTCGACCCATTCGTTAAGTTTTGCCAAGGTCTTCGGTTCTGATGCGTCATATACCAATATAGCTCCATGTGCATCTCTATAACAAAGTTTTGATTTTGTAGGAGCAAGGAGGACTTTGTTTACAGCAATTATAATACTAAAAGTCAAATTAGGATTCGGTACGATAAAAAAATAAAGCATTTATTGAACAGGGTGCAATGATGGACAGTCAAACTTACTCTAATAACATCCATAAAAATAAATTAGAAAAATAATGTGTGTTTGCGAAGAAATGTATTGAGAATTTACTGATGGCAATTTCTCAGTGTGTCTCTATATTAGCAAACTTTGCTAAGTATTATTATATTATTAAGTGCTAAGTATTAATTTTCTGATTTGTGTTCATGGATCTTAGCAAATATGACTTTCCATCTTCAAAATAGATTTCCACAAAGTAAAATCTGACTCCGTAAATTAAGCTCATACAATTTTTGACTAAATTAAAATACCGGAACAACCAGATAACCCATCATAAGCAATTGCAAGTTAAAATTTTTGTGTGCCTACATTTATATTATTTAATATTTGCTTTTCCTAAGTGTTTTCTTTTAAATTACCTGTAAAAACTGTTTGTCAAGGTTCTATACCTCTCCTGGCCTGCTGTGTCCCATATACCCAATTTTACTTTAAGGCCATTTACTTCCATTACTTTGCATTTGTAATCAACTCCAATTGTGGCTGGAAATGAAGCATTGTAGTCTCCTGTTGTGAATGCTAAGATAATGCTAAAAACAAAGAGTTTGTTAACACAATTTTCATACACGGAAGATGCCCCTCATACCTCATCAAGATTTTTATTAATAATACACGACAAGTCATCTACTGTCTGTTGTGAAGCATCTTCCATTTTTTCAGCAATACTTTGTGATTTTTGTCTTCAGTTTGTATTTTCAACAAATGCTAGGATCAAATGATATGAATGATCCACAATTAATTACATACAGAAAAATCATAATAATTTTCACATAACAGTCACCCAGAATTGGATTCTTCAAGGATTGAAACTACTTTGAAGTTTTTTTATTAATTGTTTTTATGGGATAGGAGGGCAAACAAGCAAGTTTGTCGCCTGATGGAAAGCAAGCAACGCCACCCTTGGAGTTATTGTTTTATTGTAAAAATAACATATAATTTGTATATCG
Organism: Baronia brevicornis; assembly: GCA_031353405.1. NCBI lineage: Eukaryota > Metazoa > Arthropoda > Insecta > Lepidoptera > Papilionidae > Baronia > Baronia brevicornis. The sequence continues at coordinate 2,056 of JASFAT010000886.1, read as the reverse complement.
AATGGCATCCAGTCAAACTATGAATGTTATTAAAATTTAGAATTTAAGGATCCCACTATTAAGGACTAAGTAGTGTTAGGTATATACCAATATGGAATTACTTCAAAGTTATATAAAGGCCGAGTGTTTAATAATGAAGTAAACGATACATTTACATTAATAAGTTGCCTTGACTGTTTTCCAATTAAGTGAAATCTTAACAAGGGAAATTTAAAAAAGCATAAACTCACCTAGATTTACCAACACCACTTTCGCCTATAACTAAAATTTTTAAAGTTGTCACGTAATCCATTTTTCAGTTTTCAACGATAAATAATTTATAACAAAAATAATAGCTAGTTACACTTCTTTGTTTTGACGACCCAGAAATGACGGCGATTAATAGTTTTAAATGTATATTTTAGTTACAGTAGTAAATAATTGGATTGAAAATGCTATATTTCTCAATTACCGTAGAAGTTACTGGAATAATAATGTTAAATATGTTACTAATTAAACTTATTATTCACTTTATTTTCAACTTATGACATTTTCGATGTCATTTCATTATTGGATGGAATACTTGACATTTACGTTCCGTTTTTAGCATCTGTAAAAATATTCACAATGATCATGGAATCAATGGTTGCGGGTTCTATCCCCAAACTGGAATAAATATATTTATGTATAGGCTACAAATATTTATTCCAAGTTTGGGAACCCCATCATTATTACATTTTTAAGTATAAATGTCATATATCAGTTTCATAATGAAATTTCTTAATTTATTAGGTGTACAAATAAGTTTCCGCAGTTTTTTATAAAAAATTAGGAATTTATTGTAAAGGAAAAGTACATTACGTTTTATTCAAAGTATTTTCCATCATTTGCCACTACTTTTCCCCATCTTTCTGGCAACATTCGGATACCCCGTCGAAAAAACTCTTCATCTTTTGACGCTATCCACAAATCTACCCAATTTTTGGTGTCTTCATATGATGTGAAGCGCTGCTCAGACAGACCATGTGCCATCGACCGGAACAGGTGATAATCAGAAGGGGCTAAGTCTGGTGAATACGGCGGGTGGGGTAAAACTTCCCAGTTGAGTGTTTCCAAGTATGTTTTTACCGGCGCCGCAACATGTGGACGAGCATTATCGTGTAAAAGAATAATTTTGTCGTGTCTGGAGTAGTAATGGGCGCGTTTTTCCTTAAGTGCCCGACTCAATCTCATCAATTGTGTTCGGTAGAGAGCTCCAGTAATGGTTTCGCTTGGTTTCAGCAATTCATAATACACGACACCAAGCTGATCCCACCAAATACACAGCATGAGTTTTTTTCCATGAATATTCGGCTTAGCTGTCGATGTTGATGGTTCGCCGGGCTTAACCCATGACTTTCTCTTCTTTGGATTATCGTAGTGAATCCATTTTTCGTCACCAGTGACTATACGATGCAAAAAACTCTTTTTTTTATTCCTGGCAAGCAGCATTTCACTCATGCATAATCGGCGTTCAACGTCTCTCGGCTTTAGTTCATATGGAACCCAATTTCCTTGTTTTTGAATCATTCCTAACGATTTTAAACGATGTGAAATTGCTTGTTGAGTCACTTGTAGAGTAAGTGCAAGTTCTTTTTGCGTTTGGGACGAATCTTCCTCCAATAGTACTTCTAATTCCATGTCTTCGTACACTTTCGGCCTTCCACTGCGTTCTTTGTCTTTAACGTCAAACTCACCGTTCTTAAACTTTTGAAACCATTCCTGACAACTTCTCTCACTTAAAGCAGCTTCACCATATGCTTCTAGAAGCAATCGATGCGCCTCAGCTGCAGATTTTTTCACATTAAAGAAGTAAATCAAAAGTTCCCGCAAATGATGCTTATTCGGAATAAAACTTGACATTTTTGCACGAAAAAAATTACGTGATGCTGATACGGAATCACTAGTACTTTAAGGTTATGGTGTTGCCAGATGACTAAACTTGGGATATTACGTTTTACATCTGACAATTTCTCCATAACCTTCTGGTGGGGCCATCTTTTGACAAACCGCGGAAACTTATTTGTACACCTAATAC
>JASFAT010003807.1:0-14979 GCA_031353405.1 Baronia brevicornis | reverse complement strand
ATATATATAATAAATATATCATATATATATATATATATATATATATATATATATATATATATATATATATATATATATATATATATATATATATATATATATATATATATATATATATATATATATATATTTAAGTTTCCGCAGTTTTTTATAAAAAATTAGGAATTTATTGTAAAGGAAAAGTACATTACGTTTTATTCAAAGTATTTTCCATCATTTGCCACTACTTTTCCCCATCTTTCTGGCAACATTCGGATACCCCGTCGAAAAAACTCTTCATCTTTTGACGCTATCCACAAATCTACTCAATTTTTGGTGTCTTCATATGATGTGAAGCGCTGCTCAGACAGACCATGTGCCATCGACCGGAACAGGTGATAATCAGAAGGGGCTAAGTCTGGTGAATACGGCGGGTGGGGTAAAACTTCCCAGTTGAGTGTTTCCAAGTATGTTTTTACCGGCGCCGCAACATGTGGACGAGCATTATCGTGTAAAAGAATAATTTTGTCGTGTCTGGAGTAGTAATGGGCGCGTTTTTCCTTAAGTGCCCGACTCAATATCATCAATTGTGTTCGGTAGAGAGCTCCAGTAATGGTTTCGCTTGGTTTCAGCAATTCATAATACACGACACCAAGCTGATCCCACCAAATACACAGCATGAGTTTTTTTCCATGAATATTCGGCTTAGCTGTCGATGTTGATGGTTCGCCGGGCTTAACCCATGACTTTCTCTTCTTTGGATTATCGTAGTGAATCCATTTTTCGTCACCAGTGACTATACGATGCAAAAAACTCTTTTTTTTATTCCTGGCAAGCAGCATTTCACTCATGCATAATCGGCGTTCAACGTCTCTCGGCTTTAGTTCATATGGAACCCAATTTCCTTGTTTTTGAATCATTCCTAACGATTTTAAACGATGTGAAATTGCTTGTTGAGTCACTTGTAGAGTAAGTGCAAGTTCTTTTTGCGTTTGGGACGAATCTTCCTCCAATAGTACTTCTAATTCCATGTCTTCGTACACTTTCGGCCTTCCACTGCGTTCTTTGTCTTTAACGTCAAACTCACCGTTCTTAAACTTTTGAAACCATTCCTGACAACTTCTCTCACTTAAAGCAGCTTCACCATATGCTTCTAGAAGCAATCGATGCGCCTCAGCTGCAGATTTTTTCACATTAAAGAAGTAAATCAAAAGTTCCCGCAAATGATGCTTATTCGGAATAAAACTTGACATTTTTGCACGAAAAAAATTACGTGATGCTGATACGGAATCACTAGTACTTTAAGGTTATGGTGTTGCCAGATGACTAAACTTGGGATATTACGTTTTACATCTGACAATTTCTCCATAACCTTCTGGTGGGGCCATCTTTTGACAAACCGCGGAAACTTATTTGTACACCTATATATATATATATATATATATATATATATATATATATATATATATATATATATATATATATATATATATATATATATATATATATATATATATATATATATATATATATATATATACATAAATTCCATTAAACCCTGCTACTCTCCCATTACTCTATGCTATAGCAATACTACGGGAGAGAGAAGTAAAGGAAAGAGAAAGGAGTTGGGCCTCCGAATACACGTACGGTGAGCGCAGGTATTCGGATATGATAATGATATTCTGTGCGAGTTTAATACTCTCCTACTTGATACGGTCTATTCATTAATGATTCGACCACTATTAAAAAATACTCAAAAATTAAGTTTCTTCCCTACTCATTACCTAGCACTTCCTCACTCATTAATCACAATTTACCCTAAGATAGGCAACGCATAGTAAGTATTGTGTTTCGGACGTCCATGGGTGGCGATGATCCCTTTTTCCCCACTTCTAACACAAAATATGATATCGCAAAGGCAATCTTTGTACTCTCTACTCCCGTACTTTCTTACGGTGCCACAACGTGGACACTGACGGTCCGTCTTCTTGACAAGCTCAAAGTCGCACAGAGGGCTATGCTCCGAGTTTCTCTGGTGGATATAATTCGAAATGAATAAATTCGCCGGAGTACCAGAGTCACCGACAAAGCTCTTCAAGTTAGCAGACTGAAGTGGCAATGGGCTGGACACGTTTATCGGAGAACTGACAATCGTTGGAGTAGACGAGTACTGGAGTGGAGACCGCGACTCGGCAAATGTAGTGTGGGACCCCTGCTAGATGGAGCGACGATCTGCGCAAGGCGGCTGGCAGAGACTGGATGCATGTAGCCGAAGATCGGGCTAGGTGTCGCGCCTTGAGTGAGGCCTATGTCCAGTAGTAGACTGCCACGAGCTGATATTGATATTGAATCTTTGTAACCTCATAGAAAATATATTCGTTTTTTCAAGAATAATTAACGACGCAGTCGAAATTGATTTGCAATTAGCCCAACTTTTTTGATTTCAATTTGACTCGCTAACGCAAACATCCTTTAGCTTAAAATCGAATCAAAATTTAAGTTCGAAATTATTTTACGACTTTAGCACAAATAAACTTTCTGATTGAATTAGAACTGGTTTACTCATAAATGTACAGTTCTATACTAGCTCAATGATTAACGATATTGAAAACCAATTAGTTGCAGACCCAAGGATAAATAAGCTGGCATGACTCACCCTCACTCACACACACCCTCCAAAAATATCGGTGTTAAGTGGTAGCACTCTGTATTTTGTATGGTGAGTGCAGAGATCAGGAGGAGCCATGCCTCTTTTTTTATGTACCACCTAATTGGCTCAGTGGTGAAACCGCTTTCAGAGTCAATGTATATATATATATATATATATATATATATATATATATATATATATATATATATATATAGAGAGAGAGAGAGAGAGAGAGATATGGGTTACAAGACATTGAATGCTCCGCCAATCCGCTTTCAAGTCAGAAAGGGGAAAGCCCGTGCCTAGTGTTTGGACATATTGTATATGGGCTTCAAAATAAATATAATAATCTCTAACTATTTTAACATATAACAGCAATGACTTTAATGTGAAGATTATATTCATTTAAGAAAGCAAGGGTAATTTAAACCCCAGCCACCAAGATATCCGTCTCGGCGAGGGAGTGTACAAATCTTGGCAATTTATTAAAGTTACTTGAACGTGAATTTCAGCGTGGAGTCCCGTTACAATATTATGTCTATAATAAAATGAAACAAAGCGCTTGTAACATAAAGAAGCTGTTACTTCAGCAAGCGGCATTAGAATCAGAAGACTTTATCATTTTATATCTATTGTGGGGACTAACTGCTTTGACCAAATACTTCAAAAACATAAACATTTTTATTTTTTTGTATAGACCATATGTCTCACTGCTGGGCTTAGATTTCCCCATTTCTTGAATATTAGACGTTAAATCCACCATATATGTCCAAGGTGAATTGGCAGGACCCTCAAACTTGATTTAAATACCTTTAACCCATACTCAAATTTATCCCGAACCGAAGATAGAAGGCAACATATTACGTAATAACATAGTAGTGACGTTAATCGTTGTAGTACGTATTTATTGAATTCTATCAATTTTTATAACGAGTCGTAATAAAATTGTCTTTGATAATTAAAATTGTCTTTAATTAAAATCACATTGTCGCGCTTGTCCAAATCATTTTAATTACTTATATCGACTCTTTCAACTAACCATAGTTGGTAGAACAATGTAATTTTACGTGATAATTTTTACGTTTTAATTTATGTAATTTGCTGTATTTATAGAAGTTTTATTTATAGTAATTTTAATCTTTAAATATCTTTCAATTTTTTTTATATATTCACGCCTATCCCCCGCAGGGGTTGACAGAGACCACAGAGCTCCATCCGCTGCCATTTATTGCAGCGAAACGGCTCGTTATTGGTCGCTTTTCGCCCTCGTGAGAATCAGGACGTGACGGGAGGCGAAACACGTCGCCGTCATTTTTCGACAAATTAGGTATATTAAATTCGTCTTAGTGAATCCCACGAGCCGCAAGGGAGGATGGAGGTCAGCCCCAGCAGAGCCCTGCATGCTGAGGTAAGGCACCATAGTCCCCGGAGGAGCCCGACCCCGGGACGATCGGCACGCTTTCGACTAGGCTCGCCCGTAGCCACCCATCCATTGGCACGGCAGACCATATAAATATTTATTCCGATGCGGAAATCGAACTTCTCTATATCTTTCAATACCATTGTTTATGCGAAAACCATAGTACAGCTATTATCTAGATATTCAAATATATCATTTACAATCCAACTCATTATAAAACATACCATAAAAATTCATATAGGTCGAAAAGTCTCCACATAAACAAAATGTCAGTGTATACAAAATGAAATTGTTCTATAGCGTCATTCTAGCGTATCCAAAAAATATATTATCTAAATTCAGCGCCCAAAACACTATTTGTAAGCCTCGAAGAAAAAGTGAGAGAATGTTCAAACAAATATTCGAGTTCCATTTTTTATTGAAGGAATCCATCGATCATGTTAGTAACAAATCGGGTTTTGTTACATAAGATATTAGTTAATCTGAAATCACGACGAAGTAGTGTGTAGTTTTTGGTTTAAGTTCCAAATAAATCCACTAAACACAACGGAAAAACACACATTATTAATTTTCTGTTATTGTTTTGCTTGTCGCGGATCTTAGCTAAGTAAAACTTTTGACTGTCCATATAGTGATGGATTTCCGCCTGACTCCATTAATAATAAAAAACATCTTCATCGACCCTAGTAATTTTTAAAGATAATAATTCTTTTTCTTTATATTCGCATAGGAGCCTGATGATAAATGTATTTAAAATTCATAATAATATAAAAAAGTTTATAAAACTTTCGCTTAATCTAATCAATCTATAGATTAAGCTAATAATAATGGTTTTCGACATATAACAGGGCTAAGCTTTCTTTTAGTAGATATGATGAGGCGGCCATGAAGCAGATACAAACACATGCGCAGTATCGTCTACATGAGAATAAAATATTCTGCGATTCCCAATCCGCCTAACAAACTTAGGGCAACACTATGTTGATACCTCAAAACTGTGTTGATGTAATCCTTAAATTTGTGCAACGGTGATCTGTAACGACTGTTTTAACGATGTAGATGACGTAAATAATCTATAAATATATGTCATTTATTGATTCACTGGGGGTGCGGTACATTATCTAGTACACTTTTATCATAATATAAAATATACTAAATAATGAACGGCAACCCCAGTGAATCAATTTTCGTTACAGAACGAGACATAATTGGATACACCGATATAACTATCACAACCACAGAGGTCGACTTCAATTACCGTCCCCCGTCCCTATTATTACCAGGTTTGGTAACGCAAAAGTTTTATCGATACGAAAGTTTTTGCTTATATGATTAATTAAGGTACATTCAATTATATGTATAATTTATAGATGTTATATCTTAAGTTTTTTTTATTTAATTCTTTAGGTTTTTATAGAAAATTTTAATCCTATTAAAAATATGACATTTTATATATAATTAAGGATTCTTATTTAAATGGTTAGATTCTACATAAAACTCAAGTTATACTTCATTGCTGGTTTATAAAAAAAAATTAAATTAAGCAAAGACAAACTTAAAATCATTATTCTCTCGTAAATACAGAGCATTACTTCACCACTGTAAGCATTAGCCTTCCACACTCTACTGCTACATATATATATATATATATATATATATATATATATATATATATATATATATATATATATATATATATATATATATATATATATATATATATATATATATATATATATATATATATATATATATATATATATATATATATAGAGTGATGCCAAGGTATTACACTTAGCCCAAGGTTTGACTGCACGTATTCGATAATTCGTGATGCCTAACGTTTGTATCGCTACGGGCCGTACATTTGATAATTTTACCGCGGACCGCTGATGAGGGGACGTCGATTGGTTATATTTTGTTTTGATTTACACACCTATTCATTAAATCAATGCCGCTTAGCTTAAGGTAATTTTTCGTTCATACAAAGTTGCATAAACTCATCAATTCAGTAAAAAAATGAAAATATAATTCCAAGTGAAAACCAATATGGTTTCCGATCTCACAGGTGAACTGAGGACACCGTAATATATTTAACAAAAACAATTACTTTTAAACTTGATAAAGGAAATAAGTGAATTGACATATTCCTAGATCTTACAAAGGCTTTTGACATGGTATCTTATGTCTTACTCAAAAAAAAGTTGGAATCTGCTGAAATTAGAGTGAGTTAGCACTACAATGGTCCCTACTACTAGAATAGATAAAAAACACTACAGTGGTTAAAAAAATCATCTTTCCGTTTTATTTTTGATCATTTTGTCTATTACTCACTTAGATCTTCGGTGACCAGCCTTAGTCTTAGGTGACCAATAATAGACTTATTATATCCAAAATTAACCTCCATCTGCTACGACCTACTATCCTTGCTTTCTCCACACAAATCACTCTGCTCATACAAGCCCGCCGGTTAAGGGTACTCTTCACCTGGCCTTTCTTAAAATCTTCGGCAATTTGGTCAAGGTATGTTTTCCTTGGTCTTTCCCTACCGACCCTTCCATCCACATCCGCAACGTAAAGTTCTTTTGCCAGTCGTCTTTCATCCATCCTCTCTATGTGCCCAAACTAGATAGTTTGTTATTTAGATAAGCATTCCTTTCTGAACTTTTGTCACGACACCTTCTTTAAGTAAATTATACAATTTATTATTTACATCTTCTTTTAATTAAATTGTTACATTTTAGTAATATAAATATTCTAATTTCAAAACAAGCCATACAATAGTATTTCAAATTACACTGCTTGAATAGGGAAGCGTGATCCCTGGATATATTAGACTGACCACTCGTAGGACTTACACGACAGTAGTGCACATAACATCTTGCATAACTCTGTGATGTTTCACGCCCACCTTGTTAAAAGCGTTTTCATTAGTAATTAACCTTATAATATACCTTTCTACCTAAGAGCGAGAGATTAAAACTTCGTGCCAAAAATAAACCCGACAAGGTTCAAAGAGCTCGTTTGATCCGTATTTTAAGTACTTTGTGTTTGCAATGTGAAAAATAATTAAGGTAATTTAAGTTAAAATGAATAATGATCATTTTAAGTTCAAATATTTTATTAAAAATGATTCTTATTAAATATCTCCTGCCCCAAATTCGTCCAACAACGTCGGAAATTCGGATTCATATGTGGACAGTCAAAACTTTTACTTAGCTAAGATCCGCGACAAGCAAAACAATAACAGAAAATTAATAATATGTGTTTTTCTGCTGGACGAAGTGGATTTATTTGAAACTTAAACCAAAAACTTACCGAAAATCGGCCATCAATTCTCCACCCACCAACCACTATACACAACACCAAACACACACTACCACTTTTCCACTTGTGTAACACTTTTCCTCTTGTGTAACACTTTCCACTTTTCCACTTGTTTAACACTTTTCCTCATGTTGGGGCGAAACACATGTCGTTTACAACGACACGTGTTTCGCCCCAACACGAGGCATCTTCAGGTAGGGCTCTATGGAAAACAACCGAAAAGTGACAACCTTTTGCCTTTTGAAGATGCCTCGTGTTGCGGCGAAACACGTGTCGTTTACAAGGTGGAAAAGTGGTAAATAAATCATCTTCATCCAGCAGAAAAACACACATTATTAATTTTCTATTATTGTTTTGCTTGGCGCGGATCTTAGCTAAGTAAAACTTTTGACTGTCAACATAGTGCTGGATTTCCGCAAAGTAACGCCTGACTCTATTAATAAGTGCTAAATGCAATAAAATAGAAGGTCCTAGATCTGTCCCTTTGTTCGTCTGTGCATGTGTCCAATGTCCGTCTGTTCGTCAGCCTTATGTCCATCCGTCTTTCAATCCGTCCGTTTATCTGTGTGTCTGTCTTTGTGTATGAGTGTCTGTCTGTATGTTTGTGTGTCGTTGTATAAATGTACGTGTGCATGTGAGCGTACACGCTCGCGTGGACATCGACGTGGGCGTGTGGATAGGTGTATACGTGCGCACATATGATAATAAATATTTCGATTTGATGACAAAATAAACAATAGGTGGATATCATATTTTCGGATATCGTCTGCTATTTTCTGCTACCAAGGACTACTCCAAATATTTATTAAAGTTATTTATACAGAAATATATATATACATATACATTTAAATTGTAATATAATATTTATGAAAAGAAAAAACTTTTAAAATAAGCATCTTAACAATACACTCAACCAAAATCAGTATTGTTTTCATATTTAAATTTTATTTTATACATTATACTTGTTGTATAAATATAATCTACATTTATTTTAGTATCTTTTGACGTAATTAATTAGTACCTTTACTATAACATGCATAGGTATATAATATACAACTACTATTCATGAACATGTAATTAAATATAAAACAAATAAAATTAAAAACGCGAGCTTTTATTGTTATACATTACACACAGATAAATTCATTGCCATTGGCTTATCGTGTAATAAGACTGTTTTTGTCAATTTATTAACAAACACTGTATATATTTCATTTTAATATACTTTACCAATATCAATATCAGCCCGCGGCAGTCCACTGCTGGACATAAGCCTCACTCAAGGCGCGCCACCTAGCCCAATTTTCGGCTACACGCATCCAGTCTCTGCCAGCCACCTTACGCAGATCGTCGCTCCATCTAGGAGGGGGTGTCCCACACTACGTGTGCCGAATCGCGGTCTTCATACCAGCACTCGTTTACTCCAACGATTGTCGGTTTCCCGATAAACGTGTCCAGCCCATTGCCACTTCAGTCTGCTAACTTGAAGAGCTATGTCTATAATATACTTTTGTATATTAAAATGAAATTTTAATCAGCTTGTCGACAAACTAAAAGTTTTACCGACAACTATTAGTAAGATGTTTAAACGTATAGATAATTTTATTGTGTAAATTTCTTCCGAGCTTCTTTCTTTAACATATAGAATACATTTTCGAGAAAATAAATTCTTTATTAGTATAGCAAGACTCAAAGGTAATATAATAAGACTCAAAGAGGACGATTTAAACCGAAAAATTTACTGAAGCAGGTTAAGGCCCACCCGCAGCTGTAACGGCTTGATGACGATCAGGATAGCTAGACTCAAGACAACTTAACTCTTTGAGTTAGTTAAGTCCTAGTGTAATGAGTAAAATTAATATTTTACTTCGTGTATAGAACACAAGAACATAGTATCTTCCCCTTAATAGAGACTATAAGAAAAGTATTAATAAGCAAATTAAGAACAATTTACCCATTAGCAAATTAGGAACAATTTACTCATTGGCTTGTAATTACAGATAGAGCTTGTAATTATGGAATATAGATTGTAATTATCTCTCATAATTAAAACTATATAAGTAATTATTATAGAGAAAAATTAATACAATCTCAAATATATCCCCTTGATAGGCTCTTAAGTATTCATTGAAATGAAATATAACTGAAGCGGATACCACTGAAATTGGAACAGACAGTCAAATTATTAACACAGCCCACAGTATTAAAAATTGATTAAAAATGTAATTGAAAATGAACTGCACTGCAAAATGACATGAAAGCATTCCATTAATTGAAAGGCAAGAGAGAGAGAATTATCCTACTTTTCATTTTATATCATACTGTGACCCGAAAAACTTTACAATATAACTTCAAAAGTGTACGCGCTCTGATGAGTGCTGGGGTTTTTGTCGTCGTAAAATGATGAACTCGATGAACTTTCACTTGATTTATTTTATTTTTATGATACAATAGTATCTGTTTTCTCACAGAGCATTAATTAATATATTTGTATAAGTTAGTTTAAACTAATAAGTGTTGATTTCCAGTGCGACTGTCTGCGTGTTGAGCCGCGGGCGCCCGCGCTCCCCCGTCCCCCGTCACCCAACAGAAAGAAAGTTGTTTCATACACAGAAAACACGTGAACTGCTTTTAAACTACCTAAGAACTTTAGAACTTTGTTTTTGGTCTACCTTTATCTGTCTAAGAACTCGTGCAGAACCTATTGTATTATAAATGGCATACGAGCGTATCATATACTGTTCCAAAACCTTGGTCAGATGTAGAAAACTGTCACCATTTAACACGTTCCCTGCTTTGCCATTTTCAAAGAATTCGTTTAAGATCTATGCGACGTATGCGACCTAATTAATCTCCTATAAAACTGTTTTAAAAACTATTATTATAACTTTTTTGACGACCAATTGGCTCAGTGGCGAGTTGCCCACCTACCGAGTCAATGGTTGTGGGTTTGATACCTCATATTAATGCGGATTGGCGCGGTAACCAGAGTAACTCATATATATATATATATATATATATATATATATATATATATATATATATATATATATATATATATATATATATATATATATATATATATATATATATATATATATATATATATATATATATATATATATATATATATAATAAATGTGAAAAAGTATCTCTTTTTAAAAAAAATACATTCATATATTTTCTGCGAATTACAGGTAATTCTTAACCTACCTTTAGCTTTTGTTTTGTCATATATTTTATGTAGATGTTATAGCTTCCCGCACGGAGCGAGATAACAATACATATTTAAGTTGTCGCACCAAATGGAAGACCCGAAAGAGATCTTTTAGATTCCTTAAGGCATTCAACTTGAACGCAGTGAATATTCTGTGAGGGTGTGTTAATTTTCCGGTCGAGCCAGCCCATTCGTGCGTATCTCTGTCACTATTGGATTTTCTTTTTTCTCAAAACAACTCATTACTTGGTTTACATTACCATTTGCCAAAATGTGTATAATCAAATTAACCATCACCAAAAATACTGTGTTTATACAAGAAAATGCGGAAAACAATTGTGATCTTCCTAATTTTGTTTTTTCGAGCCCAATATCGGTATTTGATACTAGGAAGCGTGCTTGGAATATAAACAAGGTAAGGGAGATGAGAAGGGAGACTCGAGATAATTAGAGAAAGCACGTCGTAAAGCTAAATATTTATTCTAAGGTCATAAAAATAATGTCTTGACATTAAATATAGCAGTAACAATACGATGATTTGTTACATACATACATATTTCTAAATTTTTATATTTTGGTATAACACATTAACTAGTCTTCCCAAAGTTTGCTGAAAGAAGCTTCTTTTATCCCTAAGTTTTTCTTTATGTAGTTTTTTTTATGGGAGAGAAAGGAAAACAAGTTAGCGTGTCACTTGGTAGAAAACAATCAATGTCGCCTATAGACCCGCAAGTATCATATATATAATAAATATATCATATATATATATATATATATATATATATATATATATATATATATATATATATATATATATATATATATATATATATATATATATATATATATATATAAATATCATATATTTATTATATATATGATATCTTATATATATAATATATAATAAATAAATAAAAGCAATCCGCAGTACCATAGGTATTGCAAAAACGATGCTGGCCTTTAAAAAATGTATAGGCTTCTTTTTGAAAGTTTCAATGTCGTGTCACTTAGGAAACATTGCTGCAGGTGGCTGATTCCACAGAGTAATTATGCTTGAAAAACAGTTTCGGTAAAAACGCACCGCATCCGGTAGATTATTTTAGCATAATTTTATAAACAACCGTAACATTCTAATGCTGGATTTCACTTTCACACCTATTGTATTATAAATGGCATACGAGCGTATCATATACTGTTCCAAAACCTTGGTCAGATGTAGAAAACTGTCACCATTTAACACGTTCCCTGCTTTGCCATTTTCAAAGAATTCGTTTAAGATCTATGCGACGTATGCGACCTAATTAATCTCCTATAAAACTGTTTTAAAAACTATTATTATAACTTTTTTGACGACCAATTGGCTCAGTGGCGAGTTGCCCACCTACCGAGTCAATGGTTGTGGGTTTGATACCTCATATTAATGCGGATTGGCGCGGTAACCAGAGTAACTCATATATATATATATATATATATATATATATATATATATATATATATATATATATATATATATATATATATATATATATATATATATATATATATATATATATATATATATATATATATATATATATATATATATATATATATATATATATATATATATATATATATATATATATATATATATAAATGTGAAAAAGTATCTCTTTTTAAAAAAAATACATTCATATATTTTCTGCGAATTACAGGTAATTCTTAACCTACCTTTAGCTTTTGTTTTGTCATATATTTTATGTAGATGTTATAGCTTCCCGCACGGAGCGAGATAACAATACATATTTAAGTTGTCGCACCAAATGGAAGACCCGAAAGAGATCTTTTAGATTCCTTAAGGCATTCAACTTGAACGCAGTGAATATTCTGTGAGGGTGTGTTAATTTTCCGGTCGAGCCAGCCCATTCGTGCGTATCTCTGTCACTATTGGATTTTCTTTTTTCTCAAAACAACTCATTACTTGGTTTACATTACCATTTGCCAAAATGTGTATAATCAAATTAACCATCACCAAAAATACTGTGTTTATACAAGAAAATGCGGAAAACAATTGTGATCTTCCTAATTTTGTTTTTTCGAGCCCAATATCGGTATTTGATACTAGGAAGCGTGCTTGGAATATAAACAAGGTAAGGGAGATGAGAAGGGAGACTCGAGATAATTAGAGAAAGCACGTCGTAAAGCTAAATATTTATTCTAAGGTCATAAAAATAATGTCTTGACATTAAATATAGCAGTAACAATACGATGATTTGTTACATACATACATATTTCTAAATTTTTATATTTTGGTATAACACATTAACTAGTCTTCCCAAAGTTTGCTGAAAGAAGCTTCTTTTATCCCTAAGTTTTTCTTTATGTAGTTTTTTTTATGGGAGAGAAAGGAAAACAAGTTAGCGTGTCACTTGGTAGAAAACAATCAATGTCGCCTATAGACCCGCAAGTATCATATATATAATAAATATATCATATATATATATATATATATATATATATATATATATATATATATATATATATATATATATATATATATATATATATATATATATATATATATATATATATATATATATATATAAAATATCATATATTTATTATATATATGATATCTTATATATATAATATATAATAAATAAATAAAAGCAATCCGCAGTACCATAGGTATTGCAAAAACGATGCTGGCCTTTAAAAAATGTATAGGCTTCTTTTTGAAAGTTTCAATGTCGTGTCACTTAGGAAACATTGCTGCAGGTGGCTGATTCCACAGAGTAATTATGCTTGAAAAACAGTTTCGGTAAAAACGCACCGCATCCGGTAGATTATTTTAGCATAATTTTATAAACAACCGTAACATTCTAATGCTGGATTTCACTTCCCTTAATTTTAAGGGAGCAATGCAATTGCAAAACTGCAATTCCTTTGCTCTGTGGGCGAATTAGTTTTCGCAGATCGGTTCTGTTTTCTGTTAGAGAATCTACTGTTGTTTGCTTTCATACGAGGGGCGCACAGAAATTTCCAGAATAATTTTGGAAAAAATATACATACATTACTATAAATGGTCAAAAATGAGTTTTTTGGCTCAAAATTTTTCCGTTAACATTAATACACTTTTTCATATGAATGAATCAAAATTGAAAACATTAATGCCACTCGACCCTTAAAACCTCGGAAACATATTTTTCATACGACAGCCTCTTCAGGTGACGAAAATCGTTGCCCACGAAATTGGTTCTTAATTATTGGAAACAAATTGATCACAACGTATAGTACGTTGGTGAAGAATGGTTCATAAGTTTTCTATTGTAAAAAATCCAGTGCTGTAGACAAGCAATTTTTAAAATAACGCTACAATGTAAAAACAAGTGACATTTAGACAAAAAAAACCGTTTTCTACAGCTAATGACTTCCATATTTGAATATTGTTTCATATTTGAACTTTTTAAATATTGTTTGTGGTAAAAAAAGTGGTAAATTCCAGAAACATATATTATATTTCACCTTATATAGTCGCCTCGCACAACACCCATGGGAAAAAATTCGGTTCCCCTATTCTATATCTCTATAACACTTTAATTTCTGGATTCATAAATGTATCACGAATGCATTAAAATCTTTTATATTATATTACTTTTTTCCATTCGTAATATTCAAATATAAAACAAAATGCATTAGTTCGACTGATACCTTTTGGATAAACATGTGGGAGACATTCCGGCTTAAAAATTGAAATATTATATTGAGATATAAAATGTAAAGTGAAAAGTGTGAATAATATATTATATAAATGTACAATGAAACGCAAGAATAAATTAATCGCCGTAACATGGCGGCAGGCACGTTACAATACTTCCATATGTAACACAAAATAAAAGAGCCATAAATATAAAATTTGAATAAAACCACATCTCAGTACAAAACAGTTTTTTTGCGTAGCACCAAAGCTCTCTAGACGTGCACATTAACATGTAAATGAAATTTGAACCTTTTTGTATAATTTGAGCACGGACTTACATATACGTTTAAACTTTCAATGTACTCTTGTACCACATATTATTTCATTTTAACATATTTATTGTTATTAAACTTATGTTTAAATTTATTATTTTTTATGGAGTAGGAAGGCAAACAAGACAAAAATCAAAACCACTCATAGACATCTGTAACATCAAAGGTATTGCCGGCCTTGTAGATAATAATAATAATAATAATAATAATAATATATATTTATTGTTCATTGATAAGTTTACAATTTTTGTTTCCCCGTCCGCCGAACTAGGGCGAAGCCTGTACTACGGCAGACGGTTCCCTTCTGTGACATATTTATGAGTTACATATATTATTTTCTTGCTATACTTAATATAACTATGCAAATTTAAA
>JASFAT010003658.1:0-15221 GCA_031353405.1 Baronia brevicornis | reverse complement strand
AAGTTTGATTAAGGCGTATAAGTGAAGTGTTATGAAATAAATGCGTGTAACGTGACTTTTTAAATTGACTGAAGAAGTCCATAGACAATATCGATCGAATAGCCACAATTTTATCAAGATGTTACGTGACAAGCTGACTAGAAATTTCAAGAGATTTTTTTATTATTTTATTTTAATTGTCTTCTAAAAAATGTCTATCTTTAATACGAATCGGCCGAAGAGAAATTAAGTACACGATGATACTTTTCATTGCTAAAGGCCATACCTCTCATCCATACCTCCCCGTTTTTGCCTTCTGTGTATCTACAAGGATTATTATTTTGTATCAAATGAACCTCCCAGTCGTTCGCCGCCATCTTTAAAAGAAAAGAAAAAAATTAAAAAGCACCGACTTAATGTATTCAAATTGAAATCATAAATTTATATTCGCAAAATAATTTGGCCGTTACTTTAATTTATTACGAGACGGGGGGAAGGAATCTCAGCTCATTAACATCTACGAGGCGGCGAAGTGATATAATTTGATATCGAGACGCGAGCCTTGCGTATAACTAGATTTATTTATCATTTTAACTTCTAGTGAGGAAATATTTTAATAATCGTACCTTATATATAAAGCGAGAATATAATTAAACGTACACGATAATTCAGTTCAGTTAGACGTAGGCTGATACTTTTTTATTTATTAGACAAAAACCACGCGCAGAAAACTGACGTCTGAGTGGTAGCTTACCTACCGCGCTTTGTACGGTGAGCGGTCGAATTCCGAGGCCCAACTTTACATTTATATACATATATATATAAATATTAAGTTAAATAAATAAATGTTTAAAGAAAATCATAGATATCCTTCCTAGTATCCATTGCGAACGGGTTGTATAAAAACCATACACTGTTTTCAATTAATGTGAAAGCGTCATTTGTATGTGGTATATATCCAGGGTCGTCCGTCCAACTAGTCATTCACTGGATGAGGTGATGCGTGTCGACAAATGGCCTACAATCACTGATGAACTTCCACTTATTTTATAATATGCGACTCTAATACTCGGTAAAGTCATGTTTTATATTTTTAAAGTACTGTCAAAATATTATAGCAATAAATAATAATGAAATAATTGCTATTTTATTTAATAAGGCGTAAATCACTTTTTTTATTTATTTTTGTATTTTAATGTGTTGAATACCCCAAGGACACATTTTGATTTACTCTAAAAAGGTGCTAAAAATACACCTCCATCTACCTATCTTTAAAGGAAACAAGCATACGCGTATATCTATATATATGTTAAAATACTCGTATAATAATGTATACTTTAATGGGACGGATGGATAAAAAAGTCTATTCGGTACAAGCAGACACATATATTTCCAGAACTTTCTAGAAGATAAAGACCAATCGATTATTTATAATAATAATTATTTTAATCCCGCTTTAAATCGCTCAACAAATTAAAAAGCGAGATAAATCTTCGCCAGAAATTAAATATCTGCGAATGAGTGCCTTTCTTTATAATGGAAACCATTCATTTCCTCGTGCCTTTTATTAATTTCAAGATAATGAGGAAATATCGCGGCTCATTAGAGCGCCTCTCTTGATTTTTAACTGCGAAGGAAATTAAAAGACTTTAACTTGTTCAAACAACTCTATTTTATATTATTCGGCGGGTATTATAATTATATAGGGATGTTTGGTGGTACAGTTAGGTTATAGGTCCAATAAACTCGTGCTTACCAAACTTTTTCTGCCAATATTGACAGAACACACTGCCTTCATTTGACGCACATGGTTTCAACAAGATGGCGCCGCGCCTCGTGACGCCATCTTGTCTCTTTAGACCATGGAGCTTCGTCGTGATTTTTTTCCTTAAAACACTTATAAGCCGTTTCGACGATATCCCAATTAAATTATCACACACACACACACATACAAACTATACGAAATAACTTAGCGAAATGGATTCAAAAGTTCACTGTCTGCTATCTAAGAGATTGCAAGAGGAAAAGAGGTCGCCCAGATGTGAGGGTGTCCTCATAGTAATAGTAAGGCCATGCTGGCCTAGAGTAGCAGAAGATATGAAGCAACAGAAGGAGTTGGAGGTGGCCTATACTAAAAGGCACATTGAGTATACCGATTTTTTGTGATATTTCAAAATACATATAATACATATACATATTATCACGTCTGTTTCCCGTCAGGGGCAGGCAGAGACCCCACATTCCATCTGCTACAGTCTCGCCACACTTTTTTTGCTTAATCCACACTCAACTTCTCTTCATACAAGCTCGCCAGTTAAGAAGCCTGAGCTTTCCTAACAACTTCAGCAATTTGGTCAAGGTTTGTCCGTTCTGCTTGGTCTTTCCCTACTGACCCTTCCATCCACATACGCAACTTTAATTTATTTTATCTGTCATCTTTCATCAATCGTATGGGTCCAAACCATTCAAGCATCCCTTTCTCAACTTTTGTCATTACACCTTCTTTTGCTCCACATCGCTCTCTTATAACTTCATTCCTTATTCTATCGGTTAAAGTTACCCCACACATAACTCTTATGGCTCTCATTGCCACCGCGTTCAGTCTGCTTTCATGATTATTCTGTGAAACCTAGCTTTCACCACCGTACATCAGAGTCGGAACAAGCACTCCCCGATGAACCGCCAGTCGGGCTTTTTTAGACACATTCTGATTTTTCATAAAGGAATGCAGGGCTCCATTAACCTGATTCAAAATAAAAGGCTTTCTATTACGAATCATAATTCAATAACCAGTTTGCTCGCCACTTTTCAACTGCGTTTCGTGGTAGCTTTAAAACTAAGTGTTGGAACAACTTGCCACAACCTCTTCGTGGCTTCCTTTTTATAAATATATTTAAGAAAATGCAAAAAATCTAACTTTAAGTACGCAAACAGGAACTTGTTCTTTTGATTGCGGTGAATTTATTACATGATGTAGTTGTTTTTTAATTTTATTGTATTGTATGTGTATGAGTAGTGGTATATATATGGATGAATGTGTGTGTGTCCGTATCAATGTCGTCACTTTGGTTCGCATCCTGATCACGTCGGTTCTTGCTGAAATCCAGCGCCAGGTGCTCCAATATAACGCCCGGCATATGCTGAGCAAGACCCATTTTATGACACTTGTTAGATTAAAATTATTTTCTTTTTGTTTTGTTATTTGTATATTATAATATTATTAAGGTTTGAATTAGAGCTATTATAAAAATAAAACAGATGTCATGAATAAAATTTTTTCTAGTTCAATAAACGTACCTGACTTCACATTATCACCGCGGGCTTTAATTCAAAACACAAATATTGTTATAGCTGAACCCAATGTTAACTATTACGAAGTTTCGGCTCGAGGTTGTTGCTCGTGTTTGTGTATAACCAGTATTCTGGGTGTTTTCAAATCATTTAACTTCCCATGTATCCATATCATGGGGTAAAGAAGAAATAGTTATATTTAAAATTTTACCTACTATACACCTAATTTGTTGAAAAATGACGGCGACGTGGTTCGCCACCCGTCACGTCCTGATTCCCACGAGGGCGATAAGCGACTAATGGAGAGCCGTTTCACTGCGATGAATGTGAGAAGAAGAATGGATTAAAGGATGGACTATTAGATGCTACTATTAGATGGCCCGGATAGAACATAGGCCAGGCCAAAAATATGAACATTGAACTTGTCTTCCGTAGAGTCTACTATAGCTGAAGATGCCTCGTGTTGGGGCGAAACACGTGTCGTTTACAAGATAGAAAAGTCATAATGTGTGTTTGGTGTTGTGTATAGTGGTTGATGGGTGGAGAATTGATGGCCGATTTTCGGTAAGTTTTTGGTTTAAGTTCCAAATAAACCTAATTCATCCAGCAGAAAAACACACACTATTAATTTTCTGTTATTGTTTTGCTTGTCGCGGATCTTAGCTAAGTGAAACTTTTGACTGTCCATATAGTGATGGATTTCCGCAAAGTAACGCCTGACTCCATTAATAATGAATATTGAATACAAGCAGTGATGGATCACGAATAGATATAGTGTGTATATACGTAACCTCTACCCATCCATCGTAACGAGTTCAATTCCATTTTCAATTACGAGCTAGCGCCGATCGACCTGCCGGGGGAAATAAAACAGCTCCTCTGTGATCGAGAGAGCGAATCACCGTGCGACATCCCACGATATCCACTGCGAGGGATGGAAGGTAAATAATACTACACGCGTCAAGACGACCCATATGGCGCATTGGAAAAGCGATTGCTTTCTATACCACGGATCGAATGTTGGATCCCAGCATCATTGATTTTTTAGATATTTACATATTTGTGTTTTTATAACAATGTAGTGACTAACTGACTTTGTTAAACTCAAAACAGGACGCAGATTTTAACCTAGCAATTTTTTATATACATTTATGTCTGTTCTTTTCTTTTCTGTGATGGCAATTAGTTATAACTATTATGTCAGTTTAACTTATCACGTTACGTCTCGATAAAATGGTGGCTACAAAAACCTTTTAAGGACATTTTCAGACAACTTAAAAAGTCACTATACAAGCATTTATTTCATATCACTTCACTTCTTCACACCTCAATCGAACTATATTGTATAATACACCACCACAATTAAACAATATAACTGATAACAATATGCGGCAGTTCACTGCTGGACATAGGTCTTCCCCATGAAGCGTCACATAGCCCGATCTTCGGCTACACGCATCCAGTTTCTGCCAGCCGCCTTGCGCAGATCGTCGCACCATCTAGCCGGAAGGCGTCCCACACTACGTTTACCGAGACGCGGTCTCCACTCCAGCACTCGTTTGCTCCAACGATTTTCGGATCTCCAACAAACGTGACCAGCCCATTGCCACTTCAATTTGCTAATTCGAAAGGATATGTCGATGACTTTAGTTCTCTGGCGGATTTGTTCATTCCGAATCTATCAGAGAAACTCCAAGCATAGCTCTCTGAGCGACTCTGAGCTTGTGGAGGAGACGAATTGTCAGAGTCCACGTTTGGGCGTAATGATAACGATATAAGATTATGTAAATGAAATAAAAACACAACGTCTAATGTAAGTTGGCGGGAAAAATCCCATTTATATCTTGCGTAAAATAACGTCTAAATTAATAATTCTTTTCATTATAAAAAGTTCGAATTAAGCAACTGTAAAGGTGATTATAAATTAACTGGAAAGGCCAATTACTTAAGATTTGAATATTTGCAAAAAAAAAAGAACACGAAGCTCAAGGCGAACAAAGTAACAAAGGATACATTCAGCAATTAAAACAGAAGCAATGGCCGCCGAGATACTTTCTAACGGATTGTTTGCTCTTTTAAAAGTGGAAGTAAATTCCGTCGACTCTAAATACCTTTATTTCTTTGTCAATTGTTAATTGTTATATTTAATATAAAATAAAGTTTATTTTAGAAGTGGTAGAGCCACGCTGCAGACGAATACTTTGTCGGGAATGGCATATTATTTATCTGTAACATCAATGGTCCGACTCGCCCGGTGGAATACCACACTTCCACAGAAAACCGGCGTCTGAGTCAGCTACCGCACTTCGCCCGGTAAGCCGTTGAGTTCCTGAGGTCCATCCGCTACCATTCATTATGGCGAAACGGCTCTTAATTAGTCGCTTTTCGCCCTCGTGAGAATCAAGACGGGTGGCGAACCACGTCGCCGTCATTTTTCAACGAATTGGGTATATTAAATTCGTCTTAGTGAATCCCACGAGCCGCAAAGGAGGATGGAGGTCAACCCCAGCAGAGCCCTGCATGCTGAGGTAAGGCACCATAGTACCCGGGGGAGCCCGATCCCGGGACGATCGCCACGCTTTCGACTAGGCTCGCCCCTAGCCACGCATCCATTGGCACGGCAGACCGTGGATTGGCGGAGAGGAAGGGAAAGGATAGAGAAGAAAGGAAAGGGCAGGAAAAGAAATGCGGATTGGGGAGGTTACCAGACTCGGAATAAATATTAATAATTTATAAATCCATATAAATATTTATTCCGATGCGGGAATCGAACCCGCGACCATTGACTCCGTGGGCGGCCAATCGGTCGTCGATTGTATAAACTGTAATTGATATATACATACATACATACATATCGTCACGCCTGTCTCCTGTAAGGGTAGGCAGAGACCACAGATCTCCATCTGCTACGATCTCGCCATACTTCCCTTGCTTCCTCCACACTCATTATTCTCCTCATGCAAGCCCGCCAGTTGAGGGTACTCTTGACCTGGCCTTTCTTAAAAAGTTCAGCAATTTGGTCAAGGTACGTTTTTCGTGGTCTTCCTCTTCCGGCCCTTCCATTCATTGATATATATTTTTAAGATTATTTATGGAGTCAGGCGTTACTTTGCGGAAATCCATCACTATATGGACACTTTTCGGTTGTCTTCCGTAGAGTCTACTATACCTGAGGATGCCTCGTGTTGGGGCGAAACACGTGTCGTGTACAAGATGGAAAAGTGATAGTGTGTGTTTGGCGTTGTGTATAGTGGTTGGTGGGTGGAGAGTTGATGGCCGATTTTCGGTAAGTTTTTGGTTTAAGTTCCAAATAAATCCACTAAACCCAACGGATAAAACACACATTGTTAATTTTCTGTTATTGTTTTGCTTGTCGCGGATCTTAGCTAAGTAAAACTTTTGACTGTCCATATATATTTTTACATATTAATTTAATATTGTAAAGTATTAGAAGTCTAGTTAAATCTACATCGAGCGTAACAAATATAAAAACCGGACTAACAACGGCTCCCCAGAGATAAATACAAACGACTGGAGAAATCTTCTAATGAGGGGATACATTTTTTTTCTTTCGACTGTAATTTTCCCAGGCACGACAAACATCTCATTTGCATATTAAATGGAAGGAATCATTTGGACAGTGTTATCGCGGGAGATAAGACCTTTTTGTTTCGTCACTGCAAAGCGACCGGGGGTTGGGGGGAAAGGTATTTTGATGGCCTGTTCAGACGAAACACAGCACCTTCTAGAATAAAACAGTGTATGGTGTCTAGCGGCGTCTAGAAGCAATTTATTCTATTTGGCGTTACCCTACATTATTATAACACAATTAAGTGACGACCGATAACTAAGCAGTTACCCTCAAGACGTCCACATCAATATCACTATTAGCCCGCGGCAGTCCACTGCTGGACATAGTCCTCGCTCAATGCGCGCCACCTAGCCCGATCTTCGGCTACACGCATCCAGTCTCTGCCAGCCGCCCTGCGCAGATCGTCGCACCATCTAGCAGGGGGGCATCCCACACTACGTTTGCCGAGTCGCGGTCTCCAATCCAGCACTCGTCTACTCCAATGATTGTCGGTTCTACGACAAACGCTACCAAAAGGAATAAATGGGGTTACAGGCACGCTTGAAGCTATGAAAGCTGACAACTGGCTAAAGACGGCACAGAATCCTGACCAGTGGTTGACCAGAACACTTTGGGTCGTAGATTCAGCGCAATAACGTTTATAAGCTAGCCGGGTCGATTCATCTTCGGTTTTCATCTATAACACAAATTCACTAGACCTGCAAGCACTTTACAGAAATCTAGTTAAACATCACGTACAGGCTTGAGGCGGTGTGGTTCAAATAACCAAAATCAATAGCCACAGACGTACAACCTTTAAAGTTTAAGTTAAAATTGTCTATGTCTCCTTAATATTTACTCTCTGACGCAAGACTCTTTGAATTCTTAGTATTAGTTCTTGTTCATCATAAATTAATAACTAATAACTTAACATAATAATTAATAACTTAAGAGGTTTGTGTATTTTTTTAAGTGAAAATATCTATAGCTGCGATATATGACTCTGGGTAGGGAAAAAATCTATGGATTCGCGTCAGCAATATGCTAATGCTTAAGGTATTCATTATTAAAATATTAAAGTTATTTATATATTACAAAGTTTATTAGTTAATAATATTATTAATACTAATATTAATTTATTTATTAATTTAAATTATTTATCAATTATTAAGGCTGCAGTATTTAATTACTGATATAATGAATATAATATTACAATTAGTTTGAAATTATAAAATACAGTTTTAAGTTTTCACTTCTGTCGGCAGTCCTCTTGTCTGCCTCCGATTTTTTTTATTTGATAGAAAGGCAAACGAGCAAGCGTATCACCCAATGGTAAGCAATCAACGCCGCTCATAGACATTTGCAACACCATAAGTATTATGTGGACAGTCAGAATTTTTACTTCCGCGATAAGCAAATAAAAACAGAAAAATGTTTTATACTGGACTTTTAGGTAAATGGTAGTATTCCATAGAGTCTACTATACCTGATGATGCCTCGCCTTGAGGCGAAACACCTGTCATGTACGTTGTGGAAGAATGGTGGTGTGTTTGATGTTGCTGGTATTGGTATGTTGCTGGAGTAGAGAGTTGCTGACGTCCGTTTTTCGTTAAAATTAAAATCTCTATAAATCCACTTCCTTCAGTATAAACCACACATTATTACTATTCTGATTTTTTTGATTAAGTTGTTTGTTTGAGAAAGGCCAGGTCAAGACTACCCTTAACTGGCGGGCTTTTTTTTATGGGATAGGAGGGCAAACGAGCAAGCGTGTCACCTGATGGAAAGCAATCAACGCCGCCCATAGACAACCGCGACACCGCAGGAGTCGCGGAAACGTTGCCGGGCTTTTAAGTATGTGTAGGCTTGTTTTTTGAAGGTGCCAATGTCGTATTGGTTCGGAAAGACCGCCGAAGGGCATGCGTGAGAAGAGTGAAAAGTATGGAGGACGCAAAGAAAGTATACTGAGATCGAAGCAGATGTAGATTTGTGGTCTCTGCCTACCCATACGGGAGATAGGCGTGACGATATGTATGATTAAATATAAAAATTCTGTCTGTCCACATACATAACAATGGATTTTTGCAAAAGTAACAACTTACTCTATTAATCAGCATAGGCATTACAAAGTAGCTTTGAAGGACTTATTACAAAAAGTATTTTTTTTTTCTATTTAGAGCTTCAGAACGGTGAAAAATTCTGAGATGTTCATAAGACGGAAACACTCTTCTTCGAGTTGAATAGCAAATGAGTGTATTTCTTTAAGAGACCTTCAATACCTTAACAATCCATCCGTCGTTGGCAATATATATTTGTGCCGAGTGCATTACGGGTTCAGAATCTCATTACCCAAACCACTGGAGTGAAGAAATTTGGCTGGCGGATATAATTGCAGCAAGTTTTGTAGTCGACAGCTTACTTTAGAAAACTATTTGCATTTGTCTTTTGGACACATTTGCATTCCAGGTTTGCGTAGCTAAGAAAAAATAATTTAATATATCGACGAAAAAATAACGAAAAAGTAATAAACCGTAAAGCCAACAAAAACATTGAATTCAAATCAATTTCTCGTGGTCGACATTATGTTCATATATTTTGTTTTTAAATTATTTTATTCGTTTTTGTAGTAAAAACTTTTATAGCCGCGTTACACGACTTTGAGTAGGGAAAAGAACCTGTGGATTCGCGTCAGCAACACGCTAATGTTTAAGGTATATCTATAGCTATGAGTATACTTATAGACTTATTTTAAACACAGTTAATGCGCGCGCAGCTGCCTATGTACGCGCATCACGACAACACATTGTATATACCCGATTGTATGTGTGTGCGTTGGATGCTTCACGGATGGATAAAGTTTTGTGAGTCGCGTCAGCAGCATTATATATATTACAATTAGATTGAAATTTCAAAATACAGTTGTAAGTTTTCACTTCTGTCAGCAGTCCTCCCATTTCTTTTATATTTTTTTTTTATTTATTTTTAGGTGCTATAGGTTTTTTTCAAGCCTCGGTGGCCCGCCAATTCCTTTCGCCTCGGGTATACATGGTGGGTTAGTATATTCATATAAATTGGGTTGCCCCGTATCTAACAAATTTAAATTGTTTATTTTTCGATATAAGAAATAACACGTCATTTGTTTGTCAGTCCGCTAGCAATCAAGTTTTTACTACCATTTCGCAATGTAGTTCCTCTGAACGGTGAAGAAACGGTAAATGAAACTCCGCAGGTGTTCTTGACTTGTGTGTTAAAAATATTCTTAATATTATTAAGTAACAGAAAATGTTTTTCCCGTAGGAAGAATAGACCGAGAAAGTACATATTTCCCGGTTCTTAGATGACCCTAATTCCTTATTCCCTTGGCTTTTATAAAGAAAGATTATACTCAATGCAATGTTCTGTATCGACCTGAAACGTCAACATTTGAGTTTTCACGTTGGGCTCCTGATATGGAATGATATTCAAATGTAAGAAGGATATTCACAACCTTTACACTTGTATTTTGCGACGCTTTCCAAATGGAAGCTGATATTAGGTACATTCTCTGAAACGTTAATTTACAAACCCCTCATTTAATTCATTATTATTAGCCCAGTGGAATACAAAACACGGCAATTATTCCTAAGATATAAATATTGAATATTTTCTCCGTTTCTTTTTTTTTCTGGGATAGGAAGGCAAACGAGCAGGCGTGTGACCTGATGGAAAGCAATCAACGCCGCCCATAGACTTCCGCAGCGCCATAGCCAGCGCGGAAGCGTTCCTGACCTTTAAGAAAGTGTCATTTTGGGAGTGTGAATGGGAGGGGGAGGGCTATATGGAGGGAGGAGGGTATTGGACCTCCAGAACTCGGCCACACGAAGCGTACGTACGAAACGTGGTAGGTAAGTTACCACTCAGACGCCGGTTTTCTGCGGGAGTGTGGTACTTCCCCGGGCGAGCCGGCCCATTCATGCTACAGACAAATAATATGCCATTCTTGACAAAGTATTCGTCTGCAGCGTGGCTCGCGTCTATTTAACGCCATACAAGCTGATATTACATTCTCTGAAAGGTTAATTTACAAACCCCTCAATTAATTCATCATTATCACCCCAGTGGAATACAAAACAAGTTAATTATTTCAAAAGCTTTCATTTCTTAAATATAAATATTGAATTTTTCCTCCGTTTCTACTCTTTTTTTTTTGAATTTATTGAATACATTTTATCCCTGTAGAATTTCAATCAAAATGTAAATCAATTAATTAATATGTAGATACCCGGCGTACGATCGTATTTAATAACCGATAATTTATAAAGTTTGGGGTCGTATTCTGTCGTTCACCTTCGGAATTAGTCAGAGCTTCTGTCAACGTTATATTTGACAAAATTTACCTTTGGAAATGATCCTTTGAACAAAACGGTGTTTCGCTTTGCAACAGAAGTCATCCATTAATAAACGTCTCCTAATTACTTTATGTTTTTCGCAATATAAATATATGTAATTAATGATAATATTTTTGAGTTGATCTAATTTATTTAATAGCTTAATAACTTGATAAATTTCGCCATGATAATAGATGTGCAAGTGCTGACACTTTATACACTGTCGGTTTGTTGTTTAAGAAATCTGTAGGCTTGTTTTATTAAACGACAACAATTTCAGTTTGTTGTTTAAGAAATGCGTAGGCTTGTTTTTTGAACGACAATAACAACAATAATTTCTTCAAGACGAGGACCCATAAGAGCGAAAAAAGATAAACAAATTACATTTACCTCAGGCGAGAGATTTCCGGCATGTTGATTCCACTGTCTTCGTAAAAAAGCAGCCATATTGTGCACGGCTTGGATCGTGAGTAGGTTCCTTTCCTTAGATGTCTAAATCTATTTTTTTGTGATATTATTTTTCGGCCACGAAGGTTTTATAACCCTATTTATAATAATATTTTTTTATGGGATAGGAGGGCAAACGAGCAAGCGTGTCGCCTGATAGAAAGCAATCAACGCCGCCTATAGATAACCGCGACACCGCAGGAATAGCAGAAGCGTTGCCGGCCTTTTAGGTTTGTGTAGGCTTGTTTAATGAAGATGCCGATATCGTATCGGTTCGGAAAGACCGCCGAAGGTAGCTCGTTCCACAGAGTAGTGGAACGTAGATCGCCACTCATCCAGATGGACGAAGCGCGGTAGCAAAGTTACCACTCAGACGTCGATTTTCTGCGGGAGTGTGGTACTTCCCCGGAATAGCCGGCCCATTCATGCTACAGACAAATAAAATGCCAAACTTGACAAAGAATTCGTCTGCAGCGTGACTCTACCACTAAGAAATAAAATTAAAATTTAAACAATATTTAAATAATAATGTTTATTCCGCGTCTGGTAACCCCTCCAATCCGCATTTCCTTTCCTGCCCCTTCCTTTCTTCTCTATCCTTTCCATTCCTCTCCGCCAATCCAATTGGTCTGCCGTGCCAATGGATGCGTGGCTAGGGGCGAGCCTAGTCGCAAGCGTGCCGATCGTCCCGGGGTCGGGCTCCCCCGGGGACTATGGTGCCTTACCTCAGTATGCAGGGCTCTGCTGGGGCTGACCTCCATCCTCCCTTGCGGCTCGTGGGATTCACTAAGACGAATTTAATATACCTAATTTGTCGAAAAAATGACGGCGACGTGGTTCGCCACCCGTCACGTCCTGATTCTCACGAGGGCGAAAAGCGACCAATGACAAGCCGTTTCGCTGCGATGGAATGGCAGCGGATGGAGCTCTGTGGTCTCTGCCAACCCCTGCGGGGGATAGGCGTGAAAATATAAATATAAATAAATAAATAAAAATAAATAATACTTTATTTTATTAAAATATTATTTAATATTTTTGTAATGTCTATTTTTATATTAATAATATTGTTATTAAGAGAGAAAAATGCAAAAATCCTATTCTTTAACAGTATTTAAACTATATGTTTTAATTTATAAGTGAATTATTATTTATTATGAATAATATTTATACACGGATACAAATATATCAACTATTAAAATGGAGATCGACAGGGAATATTGTTTTGGTTCGTATAAAAAGACTTATTAAGTGAAGAAGATTAATTGAATATAATTTTATAACGCCCAACTTAATACAAAATAACGCAACAAAAAAGGGTCGGACAAATGATTTTGGATAGTCGAGTGCAGTGTTTATTTTCACAAGTTATCAATTCGAATCGAGTGCCTTTACTGTTTAATACACTATGCCCGTGAATCCGCTCCAACGCCTCTCCTAATGGGATTGTGTTCCTGTTAATTCGATCAAGATTACTATATATAGCCGGCAAGCTAACTGGGATTATTGTTGAAGTTTTAGTTCAAGGTCGTATTGATTCAATGACTATGTTAATAATACCATTATAAATTAACATGTATGTACATATATGGCGTAAGATTTAATAGCGGTAGAGCCACGCTGCAGACGAATACTTTGTAAAGAATGGCATATTATTTGTCTGTAGCATAAATGGGCCCGTTCGCCCGGGTAAGTACCATAGTCCCGCAGAAAACCTGCGTATGAGTGATAGCTTAGTTAACGGGCTTCCGTCCGGTGAGCGGTTGAGTTCCGGATGTCTAACCCCCCTCCCCGTTACCTCCCCTCCCCTCCCCCCCGTCCCCCCTCCCCCCTCTAATGAGACTT
Organism: Baronia brevicornis; assembly: GCA_031353405.1. NCBI lineage: Eukaryota > Metazoa > Arthropoda > Insecta > Lepidoptera > Papilionidae > Baronia > Baronia brevicornis. The sequence continues at coordinate 1,724 of JASFAT010003658.1, read as the reverse complement.
CCTTAAAGGCCGGCAATGCTTCAGGACCGCCTGACACTGTGGATGTTTGTGAGTGGCGTTGGTTGCTTTCTATCAGGTGATGTGTCTGCTCGTTTGCCTTCCTATTCCATAAAAAAAAAAAACAAATAACGTGGCCAAGACAAATTCGCTATTCCTTCATTTTGGTAAGACAAATCCGTTTGACTAAAGAAAGTGTAATATAAGTAGTTATATAATTCTTCCTTCTAAGAGTGACTCTCCGACTTGGCAGACAATTCAGCACAACTCTCCTCCTCCTTCGCGAAGTGCAGCAGTCCACTCTTTGATATTACGTAGCCAAGCCTTTCTTTTTAGACTAACTTGTCTTTTGCCCGCGATTTTTCCCATCATTCTCAGTTGCAGTTATATAATATATTATTATTATTATAGTAAAGGAGAAATGTGAATGTAGAACTACATAAATCGGCGTTAAATGTATTTGTTTACTAAATTAGCATTAGTTAAACTTGAACTAAGCATTAGTGAGCTTTTAATTGAAGCCGAAGTGATCTAATCCTGCAGGATTCGGCTTCATTCCATTATCTCTAGGCGATCTGACGCCGCCTGTCAAAGTTGACTGAGGCCCCACAGACGGAGTCGACGCGTGGTTCAACTCATGAGAAATACAGTGAATGCGATTGATGTTAACTTCTTCAATTAATGCAGTTTCATCACAGTTTACATGTTACGGTTTTAATAGTAATAACTTTTTTTCCATTATATTTTTAATTTGTATTTTATTTATTCAAATAGTTTATAAAACCATTCTAACTTTAGCAAAAATAGAAAGAAATATTCTTCAGGTGTTTATTTTTATTTTTATTATGTATCATTTCGTCGGATAAGATTTAAGATTATCCATTAGATGGTGTAGCATCGAAAGCGCCTCTAGTATTTTTATTAATTATCTGTACATTATAACAGCCTTATTTATAAAACTTCGATAATTGAGGTCTTAAGATTATTTAACTAATCAACTATTTGAACTTTAAACAATGCTTAAAATGTTGTTATTCATACAAGCTACTTTGACATGTGCGTATAATATTATAGTTAAAGATAGCTTATTTATTTTCACACTTGCAACACTGTGTGTCTGTATAATTTGATTTTATTGGTACAAACCTGGCTGTATGCGGATTAGTTTTGGTTTGGCCTTATTTAAAAATAAATCTATGTGTTATCTGTGTAAAAACGCGGGGAAACGCCGCTCGTTATGCTGGCTAGCTAGTATCACTACATTGTCATAACAGACAGCTGTTCATTGTGTAATTTTTGTCCGCCATTTTGTTTAAGGCTGCCAAGTTGTTCAATTTGACAGCTACTAAGTAACAGATATAAGCAGACGGTGAACTCTAAACGGTGTTTATGAATGACATCACGATGTACAATAGGTAGCTGACAGGGCTTGCCCTCCTGTCCTATAAAAAAAATTGGAGGCACTCATGAGGACTGCCAATAGAAGTGGAAACTTAGAACTGTGGTGTTACGTAGTGAAATTTCAAAATAATTATAATATTATATAAATATGTTATTATTTTTTTTTATATTTTCACGCCTATCCCCCGCAGGGGTTGGCAGAAAACACAGAGCTCCATCCGCTACCATTCATCGCAGCGAAACGGCTCTCCATTAGTCGCTTTTCGCCCTCGTGAGAATCAGGACGTGACGGGTGGCGAACCACGTCGCCCTCATTTTTCAACAAA
>JASFAT010001424.1:0-51486 GCA_031353405.1 Baronia brevicornis | reverse complement strand
AACCCATACCTCAGAGACTTAAAACGAAAGCCTGTACCCAGCAGTGGACTACTGCAGGCCAATGATGTTGATGTAAGCTAGATGGATAGATAGATAAATAACTTGTTTATTCAAGGCACAATACAAACAACATCAAAAGTAACAATCAAAATAAAGTTAAAAATTAGAATATAGTTCCTAGACAATATTAGTTGGTTAATCACAGCGCTAGTCATTCTACCAACAAATTTTAGAGGGTTATTTTGTATTTTGTGTACAACGCAGTGTGCGTTACACAAAAAATACAAATTACTCACCGGACGAAGCGCGGAAGCTACGCTATAACTCAGACGACGGTTTCCAGCGGGATGGTGGTACATCCCTGAAACCGGCCCATTCATGGTACAGACATTATTCGCCATTCATGACAAAGTATTCGTCTACAGCGTGGCTCTACAACTACTTATAATTCATTTTGTAGGCAAAACTTAATGCCCTGCATGCATGCGATCGCCGAAATTACAACTCCATATTAGCTTACAACTCGATATAAACGTGAGTGCGATAAGTTTATTCTGCAAGTATAGAGAAAAGAAAACAAACCATAATGTATAAATTATAATAGTATTGACCTGTGTGTCTTACCCGTACTCTCCTACGGCACCGAAACGTGGACGCTGACAATCCGTCTGCTTCATAAGCTCAGAGTCGCTCAGAGATTTATGGAGAGAGCTATGCTCAGAGTTTCTCTGGTAGATATGATTCGGAATGAACAAATCCGCCAGAGAACTAAAGTCACCAACATAGCCTTTCGAATTAGCAAACTAAAGTGGCAATGGGCTGGTCACGTTTGTAAGAGACCCGACAATCGTTGGAGCAAACGAGTGCTGGAGTGGAGACCGCGTCTCAGTAAACGTAGTGTGGGATGCCCCCCGGCTAGATGGTGCGACGATCTGCGCAGGGCGGCTGGCAGGAACTGGATGCGTGTGTAGCCGAAGATCGGGCTAGGTGGCGCTCCATGGGGGAGGCCTATGTCCAGCAGTGGACTGCCGCAGTCTGTTGATGATTCCAACTAAGCTAATAGATCTTGTGATAAGAAAATATTGTTCACTTCATTAGTTCAATGGTAGACTCATGACGTCAAACTATAAACGTCATCCTTACGTATTAAGATATTGTTGACTAAATTGCAATGTAGGTCTTTGATTATATTAAAAAGGGATAATGTTAATTTAGTATACAAATATAATACAACATAGTTTCAATATATCATATACTTACTAATTTTTATGTCCTTTTCAATATTTCGTCCAAGAATTGCAACAATGGGATACATTCTCATAGATTCCTTAATAACAGCCTCTAAATAGACGAGACGAGGTAAATCTTCACTCTTGACATCTCTGCCAAGAGATCTGTGTCACCGAAAATTGCTCTGAGTCTGCAAAAATGTATATATTTAGAACCCTCTCATTACTGCAATAAATAGTACTGCAAAAAATTATTTTTGTTTCGTTAATAATTACTTACTCTGCCAAAACTTTATCTTGAGTTTTAGGATAGGATCCTATTAAAACAGTTGTAAGAAGTAAAACGTAAGATATTGTGTCATATCCAGCTGTGAGCAAGGTGTCTACATGATCGCTTACATCTTTCTTCGTGAAGACTCTATCACCGGTTTCATGATGTAAATCAAAGAATATGTCTGAAAAAGTTCTGAGTTTTTCACCTGAAAATAGATAGACAGGTATATAGGATACTCTTTATTGTACACACTCCAATTTTCATCTCCAGTGATGATTCGTTTTAAAAACGAATCGAATTCATTGCGTTTAAGCAATAAATCTCAAGCGTTGACGCGCTTTGTTAGATGAACTTTTTTTAAATCGCGCGGAATCCAAATATACAGCTTCTTAACGATCCCGACACGTTGTGAATGCTTCTCAATGGCTGTATGTGAAACATTTAACTTCTCTTCTTCTTTTATTTCTGCAATCTCCTGTGTACTTATGTCACGATCCGCTTCGATCATGGTTTCGATTTCATCCTCATTAAACTCAACTGGTCGACCTGAACGTTGGTCATCTTTAAGAGAAAAATCTCCAGAACGGAATTTTCAAACCAATTTCGGTATTGACTTTCTTTAAGGGTTTAATCACCCTCACGTAACTTTTCGGCGGCTTTCATTGCGTTCTTTCGTTGACGAAAATAATAAAGCAAAATATGGTGAAAATGTTCGTTTTTGCACTCCATATTAATATCAAGGTAAAAAAAAATTATGAAAATATCTACGCAATGAACTTGTAAAGCTAGGTACGGATGACAGTTAACATATATAAGAAGAAGAAGATCATGACATTTACGGATATCATAAAAATGGGAATGAGAGACATCTTTAACTGAAATCGGAAATTTGAAAGTGCCAATCTAATAAAAGGTATGGGAATGTCGTATAAACAACGACCGTCCAGTTAAACACGGTCAAGTGTTGCGGTGGTCACGAATTTGAACGAGCTTAAAGCAATATATTTGCGAAAAATAAAACAAGTGCGCGACCAGTAGCGGGTTCTCCTATCGGAGATCAAGACACACTTCGGGTTGTTGACACCGTTTGGTAAAGGTAAGTATGGAATTGGTCAATATGAGGGTAATAACGAGTATTACGTAATAACGACATACCTTTGACATCAAACACATCGACATCGTTTTCTTTTCTCCTTGTTAAAATCTGAAAGAAATACCAATTTTTTTAAATATTTACTCTCTATTTTAATAAAACAAATAACACTTAAAATTTTTATTATAATTATGAACTGGTGTAACACTTCTTCTGGGCCCTACGTCCCCTTAGTGAGGCATAGGGAAGGCACGATGTTTCTCCATTCCGTTCTGTTGGAGGCCACGCTTTTTACTTTTTCTGCACTGCAGATATAAATAACTATGAGTCGACATGTTTGTTTTAGACGTTCACATTTCTATATGGACAGTCATATTGGGAATATTATATTGTTTGTAGTTTGATAGTGTCTGTTTTGTGTCATTGTGATTGATGTCAATATATATAGCCATAAGAGTCCACATCTGCACATTGGACTGATAGACGCCCTGTGATGTCTAAATTAAGAAATGACTGTCATATGTAATGTGGAAAGTCAAAAGTTTTACTTAGCTAAGATCCGCGACAAGCAAAACAATAACAGAAAATTAACAATGTGTGTTTTTCTGTCGGGTGTTTCCATCAGGTGATTCACTTTCCTAACTTTTTCATAAAATATTAATACTTAGCATTGTTTTAGTGATGTTACAGAATTAATTGCTTCAGTCCTGTATTTATTAAATAAAGTTCTTTATGTGTATAGTCATGCTTACCATGTCCGAGATACTATGCATATATTCAATATTTTCATCTAGAATAGTTTTTTGTTTACATAGGTTCCACAAAAAATTACTATGCGCCCAAACGTGCATTAGCCTGTAACTTAAGCACCCCAAAGCGGTATCAATTGCATGCATAAACTTAATGTTCAAATTTGCTTTCTCCCTTAAATCTATTCCGGTGGCCGTTACTGAAAAATATGAAGTGGAAAAAAATAAGGAATATATACACTGCGACTTTTTAATTACCCGAGAAAATTAAGTAATATATTCAGTTATCGATATACATTAAGTTTGGCGAAGAAAAAAAAAATCCTTAATATACATCAAAAATTATACAACAAAAAATCTTGCTAATTCAAATAGACATAATTATCATTCCAATATGAACTGCACCCAAACCAACCTAATTTGGTCGCGTAATATTTACAGGATTTCTTTGAAGTCCCATAAAACAATATTTTTGTATGAACGCTATAATATCTGAATGTTACTTACTGACATACATGTTTTTTACAAACGCGAATTTTAGTTTTCTCGGGTAATTAAAAAATCACGGTGTATATAATAAATGTTTTTCAAATTCTCGCATCTCAATATTATTTATGTAAAATTAACTGAGGATACTAATTCTATGCATTTAAGTTTAATTTTATTGGTTTCTTTAGTTTACCGATAATCAGTATATTGTGTGGGTGAGTAAGTTTAGTGATAATGAGTATATGAGTATATACAATGTATTTCAATGTAATTCACATCGTCCCCAAAGTTATATTATTGTAACTCAAATTTAGTACGTCCCAACATAATGAAGATGGCGCTCATCGTTCTATTGAAGTTTGCGTTTTGTAAGACCACTGTCTTACAAATGTCTGTCATTTCATGAAGATTTTTTATGTTACGTGAATAATTGTTTTTACTTACGATAAATTGTTTCCAGTGAAGTAAGTTTGACATATTTCTCGTAATCAAATGGTTGTTTTCCCGCTTCTTTGGACATTTCCTCGACTAAATGTCGCGACTGGCTATTAAATATTGGTAGAAATTTGTTTAATGTATCCTTATTAAAAACTGGATTCAGTATTTTTCTATGTGTTTTCCATTTCGATACTGTTCATAATAGACCATTTTAATTTTAAAATAAATTAAATTATTAATTATGTCAATAAGATTTTATTTTACGATATACATATATGTTTGTTAATAAGATTATATTTTGCAATTAAAATGAGTTAGGTAAAGCGTATTAAATTTTACACATCACAGCATTTTTGAATTAAGTGTAATTTTTTTTACTTACTAGACGCAGTAACAAGGCCGTCTCCGAGCCAGGGCTTAGCGAAATCATACAAATAACTTTTCTGAAGAAATGTATTTGCTATAGTCATACAATCATCCGGATCTGATAACACTGCAAAAATAATAAAATGTAAGCTACAAACGACAAACAAAATAACTGGATCCGTGAAGCCAAATATCCGACTAGGTTATTCACGTGTCTTACCAAGTTCCGAGCTAAATTCTCTGCATTAAGTGTTGTACGGTGACTTTAGCGACATTGCTAAGAAACATGGAGGGGACTCCATGTATGTCTTCAAGGATGGCATTAGATTACCGTAATATATAGAAAAAAATATCGAAGATGACCGATTGGCTCAGTGGCGGGGCCCTCCGCCCGCGGAGTCAATGGTCGCGGGTTCGATTCCCGCATCGGAATAAATATTTATATGGATTTATAAATGTTTATTCTGAGTCTGGTAACTCCCCCAATCCGCATTTCCTTTCCTGCCCATCCTTTCTTCTCTATCCTTTCCCTTCCTCTCCGCCAATCCACGGTCTGCCGTGCCAATGGATGCGTGGCTAGGGGCGAGCCTAGTCGCAAGCGTGCCGATCGTCCCAGGGTCGGGCTCCCCCGGGGACTATGGTGCCTTACCTCAGCATGCAGGGCTCTGCTAGAGGCTGACCTCCATCCTCCCTTGCGGCTCGTGGGATTCACTAAGACGAATTTAATATACCTAATTTGTCGAAAAAAAAATATGACGGCGACGTGGTTCGCCACCCGTCACGTCCTGATTCTCACGAGGGCGAAAAGCGACCAATGACGAGCCGTTTCGCTGCGATGAATGGCAGCGGATGGAGCTCTGTGGTCTCTGCCAACCCCTGCGGGGGATAGGCGTGAATATATATATATAAATTAACTATGAGTTGATAAATTGGCATACCATAAAACTTTATAGGCCCTTGCTTGAGGGTCACCACGTGCCCTGCCTTTATGCATTCGAGTGAGTTCCTTTCCATAAGTTCCCATGCATCTATAAAAATATTTTGCAAACACCATGAATCAAAAAAATTATTCTAATAAATAGATCTGATAAAAAGTATTTACTTAGATGGTAAGGACTACACTAACGATCTGAGGTTATTTATGGGTTCGAGATATTCCATTCTATTATTGGGTTGGAGTGTATTCTTCTCTTAACCACTTTGTGCCATTTATTGAAACTGTGAGAAACGCAGACGCATGATACCGCAGTTCCAACGGCGTTGGCTTTAACAAGGCCCTGATCGCAAAGCTGGAGCTGGATGAGTTCTTCAATTTCTCTCTACTTAGGGGGCACATGGTGCACAATTTGGTGCATCATCTGGAAGATTAGACTTCGGACGACGAGACTACTCCTTCTTCACTACCGAAACCTTGGCTATTGTGGTCGTAGTAGAGCCTGATAGAGATATAGAGAGCCTGATATATATATATATATATATATATATATATATATATATATATATATATATATATATATATATATATATATATATATATATATATATATATATATATATATATATATATATATATATATATATATATATATATATATATATATATATATATATATATATATATATAGAGAGAGAGAGATATCTATTTGGTGGCGCACATCGACTTCCGTGAAAATATTCAGCCTTCTTCTTACTTAACGTATATACTTACTATACGTATATAACGTATATATTCAACTTATAGTTCTAACAGTTATTGATAACTTGTGCCACCGACACAGCGTCAAGATAAGCTGCCTCTTCATAATTAACCCCCTGGGACATAACCAGCGCGGAGGTTAATTGTCAAATATTTCCTTTTGGCATTAGGTCGACTTTATACGCCTTTTGTGCATTAAAGCTTAAATATATGTTTTAAATGATGATGATGGTAATAATAAATAAATGTTTTTGAACTTACGTGCGGCATCCCCAGTCATCTCGTAAGCGTGACCCACAATAGGCAAACATCTAGACAGCAAAGGAGGCTCCGTTCTATGCTTCAAAACCCTTTGCACCCAGTAAATGATGCACATAGTCAACAACAATATTAGAAGAACCATAATTATAAGTAGTTATTGAAAACGAAGAAATTAAATGAAAATTATGAAACCTATGTTAATTTCATTAAAATAATAAAAGCTAAATACAATTACAGTTTTCTATTCCATGGAATACAGATAGTTGAATCGAAGGACTGTATTTATATATAAAATCATTTTTTATTCCAGCGTTTGAAAAACAAATTTTACATGGTAATTAAAAACCACAAAAACTACAATTACAGCTTATAAGAACCTGTTGCTTACGTAGGTAAACTGATTATTAAATACAGTGTTAAAATAAATAAATTTGATAATAAATAAAACAGGTCAAAAATAATTTTTTGTCTGAATCCTGTACGTCTGATTTTGTTTACTTATACCTTATTCATAAAAGAAATAATAGTGTATATTATTTTTTTCATGAGTTTGCAACGGTTTTGATTTTTCTACATTATTACAGCCAAGCCAAAGTGGCACTTAATTAAGAGTCTGGATATGAAAACTTATCAATCAATCATATATATATATATATATATATATATATATATATATATATATATATATATATATATATATATATATATATATATATATATATATATATATATATATATATATATACATATATATATATATAGACAAGACAAGCTTCCAGCTATCTTGCAACACAAAATTATGTTCCTCTGCACTACGACAACGTAGAAGACACTTGTAGCACCTGATGTTGTCAGAAACAAATGGCTCGGCGTAAGACAAAATGTTTATGAGAACCTGTTACAGCAAAGAGCGAAAAATGTAATGTATATGCACATCCATTAGTCATATATGTATAAATATCGTAAGAAATTATTAATGGAGTCAGGCGTTACTTTGCGGAAATCCATCACGATATGGACAGTCAAAAGTTTTACTTAGCTAAGATCCGCGACAAGTAAAACAATAACAGAAAATTAATAATGTGTGTTTTTCCGTTGGGTTTAGTGGATTTATTTGGAACTTAACGTATAGTAGACTCTACGGAAGACAACCGAAAACTTTTCGGTTGTCTTCCGTAGAGTCTACTATACCTGAAGATGCCTCGTGTTGGGGCGAAACACGTGTCGTGTACAAGATGGAAAAGTGATAGTGTGTGTTTGGCGTTGTGTATAGTGGTTGGTGGGTGGAGAGTTGATGGCCGATTTTCGGTAAGTTTTTGGTTTAAGTTCCAAATAAATCCACTAAACCCAACGGAAAAACACACATTATTAATTTTCTGTTATTGTTTTGCTTGTCGCGGATCTTAGCTAAGTAAAACTTTTGACTGTCCATATATCGTAAGAAAGCAAAAACACTGTACATTTACAGTTGACTGATGTCAATTTTTTTTTATTATACATAGGTGATCAGAAAAAAATACTTTGTATATAGTAGATATCGTAGTTCCACGACCAATAAAAAGATTGATGCAGCGTTGAAACTGACTATTTTTGAGTGATCCAATACAATTTTTTCAGAAAAATTAAAACTGCCCAGGTTTGATTTCAAGTTCATGATCTTATATTATTATCAGTTGTATCGTTTAATTGTGATGGTGTATTATACAATATATTTTGATTGAGGCGCATAAGTGAAGTGATATGAAATTAAGGCATGTATCGTGGCTATTTAAGTTGACTTAAAAAGTCCATAGAAGGTTTTGGTAGAATTGCCACCATTTTATCAAGACGTAACGTGATAAGTTGACTAGTTATATTTCAAGAGTTTTAATTTTATCGTATTTTACTTGAGTTTGACATAATATTTATAAGTAATTGCCATCAAAGAAAAGAAAAGGTTTTCTTTTCTTCATTTCTTTGTCTTCGAATTAATATGAAATATATATATATATATATATATATATATATATATATATATATATATATATATATATATATATATATATATATTTCCTCCTAATATTTGAAAGATTATAAATAAGATATTAGTTTACAATACATTTCTGATTGTATAACGTTTTTGTTGCTTACGTTTTAGACATCATATTTGTCTTTTATATCATTTCAAGAACGTTTCTACTAGAAACTCGCCATTTAGAGAGGAATTTTTATTGCGTATCTTCCCACCGCAATGTAGCGTTAAGATAAATAATGATAGAGTGTGGCCTTTTTGCGGGAATGCGGGAGTGGAGTGGGAGGGGTGAGGGGGAGGGGGGAGGAGGGGGAGGGGGAGGGTGTTGGGCCTCTGGAACTCGGCCGCTCACCGTACGAAGCGCGGTGGCTACGCTACCACTCAGACGGTTTTCTGCGGGAGTGTGATACTTCGCCGGGCGAGCCGGCCCATTCATGCTACAGACAAATATTATACCATTCTTGACAAAGTATTCATCTGCAGCGTGGCTCTACCACTCGATAATACAACAATTTTAGCAAAGACCAAGATCCACGATTAATCATTTAGAAAGAATCGTGTTTAGGCAGCATTATATGAACACAGAAACCGGCCGTCGACAATGAGAAATGATAATCAAAATTATCAATATGATGCACATTATTCATACTGTATTATATACAATTAAACTGATATAGATTATTAAATTGCCATATATATAATAATAGAGTTGACACAGTTTTGAAATGTTAAAGATTATCTAAATTATAATTACACACCAAAAAATAACGTTTCCACTAAAGATAATATTTACTTTATGAAATGAAATGAATTCATAATCCTTAAATTATAAGATTAATTATACGAAGGGACAACGTCAAGAGACAGTAAGGTTTCATCTTTCTAATTTGTGCTAGAATTTGCATTACCCGAGATTGATTAAAGTGATAAACATCAAATGGCGGTAGAGATGGGTCGGGTTGTAACTTTATAATTTAATGCGAACTTACTAATTAGGGAGTAAGTTTTTTAAATTTAAATATTTGTAAACGGCTGAGGAGGTACTAAAATATATTGATATACTGATCAATGGTATGTAAAACAAACTTAAATAAATAATAAAATCGAAGTTTTCGCGCCATATTACATCAGTGACGTTGTGTTTTTTTTTTCTTTTCGTTGGCATGGCAGTTAGTCATAACTATTATGCCAGTGTCAAGTAAAATACAATAATAACAAATCACTTAAAATGTAACTAGTCAGCTTAACACGTTACGCCTTGATAAATGGTGGCTATTTACCAAAACCTTCTTGGGACGTTTTCATTCAACTTAATAAGTCACGATATGCGCATTTATTTCATATCGCTTCACTTATATACCTTCAACGAACTATATTGTATAATACGCCACATAATTAAACAATATAACTGACAATAAGACAATAAAAATGAAATAAAAACACACCGTCACTGATGTAAGTTGGCGGGAAAAGTTTCTTTCTGTTGCGTTTGTATTTCATTTTAATAATCTTACATTATAATCAGTTATGTTGTTTAATTGTGGTGTCGTATTATACAATCAAGTTTGATTAAGGCGTATAAGTGGAGTAATATGAAATAAATAAGTGTATCGTCACTTTTGAGTTGACTGCAAAAGTCCATAGAAGGTTTTAGTAGAATAGCTACCATTTTATCAAGACATAACGTGATAAGCAGACTAGTATATTTCAAGATACTTGATATTATGAGATCGTACTTGACGTTGACATAACTTATTGCCATCAAATAAAAATAATAAAAAACTCTATATCCAAATTAACATTGTTGAGAAGAAACAAGTTCTTTACGTTATCTGTACTGAGTGTTTACCTTTAAAAACTTTTTTGTTTCAGTTGAAAAACACAAATATTATCCGATTGCGATAAAATTTTGGTGATTTGTTGTTGATAAGCCTGGAAATGTTTTTAAACAAGTACAACCATTATTACAATAGGTTGAATGGAAGTTCTTGAATAATAACAATAGATAGTAATTTATTTATTTATTATTTTCGTACAAATAAGTAGTACAAATGCGGACTTGTGAATTTTTGTATATTTTTTTTTATTTTAAACAAATTTGAACCAAAAAAAAATCATAACAGAAAATATAATTCTATGAACCAAACAACATCGGTTTCAGGAAGCTAATAAATCTTGTTTTCCATTAGGGATTATATAAATATGGTGCACGGTTTAAATTTCCTTTCCTTGTCAATCTGCGTTACTTTAAACGATGGTGACCTATTTACAAACGGATTAATGACAAACGTGATTTGTCCTAATAGTTTCTCTACTATTTAAACAATTAGGTAAAGGTTTTGATTTCGGTTTTAAAGACTTTATTTTTAATAGCAACCAGGGCCGTCTTAAGCATATTCCGCGCCGGGGTGCGGGTAATCAGCCCGCGCCCCTGCTGTTGTAAAAAAACGCAATATAATTCACATCTTTTATTTATTAATTTCTTAAAACTCTGTAATTTACAAAAAAAATGCACAAACAAAAATCAACATTTTAATATATACTCGTATTAATTAATATTATATATTTCAATAAAATTTCCAATTTCTAGCATTCGGCGCCCCCTAGGACCCCGCGCCCGGGTGTGGCTGCACCCCTTGAACCCCCGGGTAAAGACGGCCCTGATAAGAACATATGACAAGTCGTCCAATTCATTCCAAAATGTTGGCAATCTCATATGTCAGCTTATTAACAGTTCCTCCTTATAGAGATCTATATTTGCAATTTTATTTTCTAATATACGTATTTTCTTAATAATACTAGAATATCATACATAAATTATAAGTAATAAACTTAATTTTCTTAACTCACCATTTACCTGGATGTCTTTCCTTTATATAAAATAATATTTTTGTATCAATCCTGCTTTGTAACTTAGAGTGAAATGAAATAACAAACAAAAACAGGATGCTTGAGGAGTTTATTTTCAAGTTTCTCCTTAGATCAGAGGAAACTTATTGTGGAACGGAGGCAGAAGACTTATTATTAAAGTCAACAGACTTCTACAAATGATATTTGATTGTGTACTTCAGATATAAAAAGGATTCTTATTTAAAAAAAAAATAGTATAATCTGAATTTATTTTTTCTTAATATACGTATCCAAATCAACCCCGATTCGAGCAAGCTAGTAACCTGAACGATCTCATAGGCATACCTCAGTCACGTAACTACAAAATATATTGCATGTCAGCGTAGTCTGTCGTGCACAATAGTACCAAGGATCCATACATCGCTGCTAAATCATATACACAACCTATACTTAAAACGACAAATACATATACGTATTAATAAAACATACTTTTAGGGTTTTATTATTGTTGCTAAATTTACTATCCACTCACCAATACGAGGAATTTTCGGGAATAAAAACGTCCAGCCGACCTAATTGGTTCAGTGGAGAAATTACCGCGGAGTCAATGTTAGCAGAGTTGACTCCCGAATCGGAGCATATTAAATATTACTTAATACACAATATTTACTCAATACAAAATATTAACTCAACACAAAATATTAACTCAATACCCAATATTAACTCAATACAAAATATTAACTCAATACACAATATTGACTCTAATACCTACACAATATTAACTAAGGTAAAGCAACGCAACGGCAGTGCCCGTAGTACTCAGATGTTCATTGGCAGCGGTCGTTGCCCACCACTAGCTAACCCGCTCATTTACCTATCGCTTCCATACATACATACATACATACATACATACATACATACATACATACAAATCATCACACCTGTTTCCCATAGGGGTAGTAGACCACAAACCTTCACCTGCTTTCTTCTAAACCTTCTAAACCTGCTACGATCTTAGCACACTTTCTTCGCTTCATCCACACTCATCACTCTCTTTATACAAGCTCACCGGTAAAGTTTATTAATGGAGTCAGGCGTTACTTTGCGGAAATCCATCACTATATGGACAGTCAAAAGTTTTACTTAGCTAAGATCCGCGACAAGCAAAACAATAACAGAAAATTAATAATGTGTGTTTATTCCGTCGGCTTTCAGTGGATCCTATCTTGGACCGTTTAAACCAAAAACTTACCGAAAATCGGCCATCAACTCTCCACCCATCAACCACTATACACAACGCCAAACACACTGGACATCACCTTCCCATCTTGGTACACGACACCTAGTTTCGTCCCAGCACACGCATCTCAGGTATCGTCAGCACCCTACGGAAGACAACCGAAAAGTGTAGTCCTTCCGTACAGTCTACGTTTACCTGAGACGCGGTCTCGCACTCCAGCACTCGTCTGCTCCAACGATCGTCGGATCGTCCGACAGACGTGACTAGCCCATTGCGCACTTAAGTTTGCTAATTCGAAAGGCTATGTCGGTGACTTTAGTTCTCTGGCGGATTTGGTGAGTTCCGAATCATATCTAAACCCAACGAGAAACTCACGAGCATTAGCTCTCTGCCATAGCTCTGCTGTAGCGACTCTGAGCTTAGTGAAGCTTTAGACGGACCATGTCAGCGGTCCAGGTTACTTTTGACCTGAGCTTTCTTAAGAACTTCGGCAATTTGGTCAAGGTCCTTGATCTTCCCCTACCGAGCTTTCTATCCATATCCGCAACATTGATTTCTTTCATCAGTCGTCTTTCATCCATCCTCTCTATGTGCCCGTTTCATCTTAGCATATCTAGAATACCTATCGATTTCATAAAGATAAAATGTTACAACGAATTGGAAGTGCAAAATAAATTTCTGCAGTGTAAATTAAAGAAAATTGAAGCAATTTCCTCTAAATAAACTCTTTTTTTAAAATCCATTGTCCTTTATTTCCTGTCTCGAGAACCTTTTCCAATCTCGCCTTAGCAACGAATTAATGGGTTTACCGCGCTTATCCATTTATCTTTCTTCTTAATCGTTTTGTCTTCGAGCTTGAACAAAAGAAAATCATGTCTTCACTGAGTTGTTTGAAGTACCAACATTAGTAAATAACCATAAATATAAGAATATTTCAATTGTATTTGATAAATAAAAAATAGTAAGACTGATTACAATAATAATAAGTCATGTCCCATTTATTAATTACGATTATACAACATAACTCAGATAAAATATTAGAACTCAGATAAAATATTAGAACTGAGGTATGTTCTATTATCAAGTTTCACTTCTTCGATACATGTCAATATTTGTTATGAAACTTTTTTCCGTTTGAATTTGGAATATATTAGTAAAGTCATTTAAAAATGGACAACGCCCTCGCAAAATATAGACCTGTGTACCATCTACTGCTACCTTGTTACTTAACAAACCGTACTTACGATTAATTAAGAGATCCGGGGGTACAACTCCTTTTCCCCCACATTTACTTCCTTGTTTCCCTCCCATTAATTCCTTCTATACTACCCATTTAATCATTGTTCTCCTTCCATTACGTAAATCTTTACCCTTGTATTTTGTTGGATTCATATTGGGAATCAGAGGACCAATCCTTACCCTTTTTTTCGTGTCTCACTACTTTATTTACCCAATGTCACCATCTTCAACATTCATGCAGGCAGACAAAGCATCTGTCTTAACGGTTGTCTTCCGTATAGTCGACTATACCCGATGATGCCTCGTGTTGAGGCTAAAAAAACGTGTCATGTGTAAGGTGGAAAAGTGGTAGTGTGTGTTTAATGTTGTTGATAGTGGTTAAGATAAGATTTAGTTTAAGTTCCCCGTAAAACCACTTCTTCCAGTAAAAACACACGTCATTATTTTTCTGTTTTTGTTTGCTTGTCGCGGATCTTAGCTAAGTAAAAGTTCTAACTGTCCACAACGCATCTGTAGTTCTTTGCAGTGTTCTAGATTTTTATATTGAGCGATGATTTCTTACCGTGACGTGACGTGACGTGACGATGCATTTTCTTTGAGGTGACTCTTCTATAAATACAAAGATCTCACCTTAATTAAAATGATTATATTTACCAATAAATCAACAGACACAGCCCTAAAACATGATTAGCGAGACACTCTGTGAACAAATAGACGTAACTAACGTAATATAACATTTGATAGATTTATTCTCCCATATTGTTCTAATAATAACTGATTCCACATTAGGGGTGGCCAACCGGCGATCGTGACCAAACAATGGATCGCGGCAAGGCAAAAAATAATAATTGTTAGTGGTAGAGCCATGCTACAGACCAATACGTTGTCAAGAATGGTATACAGGTTGTCCCAGAACTCAACGTTGAGTCGAAACGGGGTGACAGGATTGATTGTAACCATCATGAGAAAAATCAGAAAAAAATGTAACATGACTGGGCCGGGGAAGTACCATAATTCCGCAGAAAACCGTCGTCTGAGTGGTAGCATAGTTACCACGATTCGTCCAGTGAGCGACTGAGTTCCGGTAATTGCTTGCAGTAATTTTGCATTACTATATTATTCGTCTTAACCCGTTCGGCCCGAGCGGTGACTATAGTCACCCAACGCCCGACGCTCGCTCTGTCCGAGCGGTGACTATAGTCACCCAACGCCTGACGCTCGCTCTGTACGAGCGGTGACTATGGTCACCCAACATTTGATGCTCGTTATGTACGAACGGTGACTTAGGTCACTCGCGACTCTTCATGAGCAGAATATATATGTTATCTCCATGGTAATCCATCGCAAGTATTTTGCACTTGTTTTACGCTGCCTAATAATAAACTGACGAAATGAGCAAATATTTTCTATTGCATTATGTTATAATTTTTTAATCATTTTTTTTTACGAGCGACGCCACTCACTCTGCGTAAGATAGCGTGGTACTGACGGGCGCTTGCAGTTGTTCCGCAAGTACGGACGCTTGCAGCGACTGCTCGGTCAGCGGGGACGGCGCGACGTAGAATGCGTCCATACCGAAAGGGTTAATATTGCTTAAAACATTAAACAGTAACATAATTTTACGACCTTATTCACTGATATTTTTCATTAGACACTTTTTCGTAATCATAATATTAATGGTTTCTTCGTGTATAACTATAGCCGTATTCTTTCTGTATTAGTATGTAACTATTTCAAGAGTGCATAGTTCAAAACCTATTGTTTTAGTAAGAAAACATAACAGAGTATTTTTTGTATATGGTTAATATGAATATAATAATAGAATAAACTGATGCTTTTTATATATATCTCTGGAAATACACATAGGAAAAATGTGGATAAAATTCACAAGATATATTTTGACCTGTATAAGCCGAAAATGATATAATATTAAAAGAGTTGTAATAGCATATAGCGGGTTTCTTCTGCGGAGATATTGATTTATATGTTATATAGATTGTAAAAAAAAATCAGATTTAAAAATATTTTGTTACAACTGAAATGGAGTCACCATTTCAGTTGTAACAAAATATTTTACACTGTTGTTGAATATTTCGTTTTAATGTGTTTTATATATTTTTAAAATCTTTTCTTTTTTGTTAAGTGAGGAAATTATTTAGTCTTTTCAGATGATTTAGGTGATTTAGGTAAAAATGTAAGTAAGCCTCGACACCCGACATCTGAACTTTAAGGCACCATATGTGCCTCCAAAGTAGGGAGGAGTTGGGGAGTCCCACCACGAGATAGCCCCCCTAAATAGGGATAGAGCCGTCGGGACTTCGGTAGCATGATTTAGCGTTTCCCGTAGTTCTGACAAGTGGCGCAGAGAAGTTTATAAAAAAAAAAAGATAAAAATATAAGTGGTTAAAGAACAGGTAAATATATAAGTTACATTTCTATTTGTCTAACAAGCGTACCAGCTCGAACCGTGCTTCGTTTAACGTGACCCAATTCCCCGTACATTTCTCATTCGGGCGTTGAAATTGCTGGTAATAGATTTAAGGTTGTCGCTTGGAGTGCAGAGGTTAATCCGAGAAGTCAAAGGGAATCTTTAAAAACTCTGTCCAATCTTAACTTATTTATTGGTGCTTTCATCTTTAAAATAATCCGTATAAACATTTCTTAATAGATATGTAATGAAAATCCGTATAAAACATTTCGTAATAGATATAAAATGAAAATCCGTATAAACATTTCGTAATAGATATATAATGAAAATCCGTATAAACATTACGTAATAGATATAAAATAAAAATCCGTATAAACATTTCGTAATAGATATAAAATGAAAATCCGTATAAACATTTCGTAATAGATATATAATAAAAAACCGTATAAACATTTCGTAATAGATATAAAATGAAAATCCGTATAAACATTTCGTAATAGATATATAATAAAAAACCGTATAAACATTTCGTATAAGATATATGATGACAATTTTTTTCAGAGCCCAAATATGTACTATTATAAGATACTCCTCATTTTTGGAGGAGGAGGAATGGACGTCAAACCTACCGCAGTACCACTGACATTACGCTAGTCTTTCGTAAAGTGTCTACACCGGAGTGAATGACCACCACCACTCTCACACAAGAGTGCAAACAACTCAGAAGATATCATTTTATTATATATTTTGCGTAGTTACCACTTCTGGGATTTCTTCATGGAATCTAAAAATCGAGCCCTATTAATTAATACAAGTTTTTATTTGAAAATATCACAATAAGTGAAACAAGTAATAACAGGCACACTCATCTCATTGATTTAAAACAACAAATCTGTTGTTACTTATTATTTTATATAAATTAAGATTTAGAGACTATAGAGAAAACTTAAATTTCATCATTCCGATATTTTTATAAAACTATTGTGATACAATGTAAAATTATTTTAATTAATGTTTTAAATCATAAAATAAATGCACAAACAAGTACTTAATAGAGTTTTATTTTAATAAAATGAAAATTTGATAATTTTTCAAAAACTACATCGACCCCCCAAAACTTTTTGGGGGGTCGATGTAGTTTTTGTAAAATTATACAGGGGTCGATGATCAAAAACAGTTTGGCAATCCATATTGTAGACGATATAAACAGCTATTGAAGCGACTACTTACAAATATAGGTGTGAATTTTAGCGCCGTTCACATTATCGATAAGGAACAGCAATAGGTGAAGGTTTGAATCGTTAATGAGTGCGGCTTATCGACAATGATTGATTATTTGTAACGCCACACGCTCTCAGCCGTCCATTAATCTCTGGGGGGGAATATCACTGAAATTGAAACTGCTCCTTGCAAGTTCACACTGTAATTAAACTAATCTCCCACATATTACACATGAGAACTATAGTGTGAGAACTATAGAGAACATTCATAAATGTATTACTAATGCATTAAAACATTTTTTTACATTCGTAATATTCAAATTTAAAATGAAAAATAAAATGTTATAAAACAAAAAGCATTAGTTCGACTGACGTCTTTTGGAGTGACATGTAGGTGACATTTCGGCATAAAAATTGAAATATTATATATAGGGATATAAAATGTAAAGTGAAAACTTTTTAAGAAAGGCCAGGTGAAGAGTACCCTCGATTTGCGGGCTTACGTGAGGAGAATAATGAGTGTGGAGGAAGCAAGGGAAGTATGCCGAGATCGTAGCAGATGGAGATCTGTGGTCTCTGTCTACCCCTACGGGAGACAGGCGTGACGATATCTATGTATGTATGTGAAAAGTATGAATAATATATGATATAAAAGTACAATGAAATGAAAGAATAAATTAATATCGTTTTGAAGCATTTTATTTGAAGAAGATCCCGGGTGTCGCCGTAAGCAGTACGGCTAGGCACCGTTACAGTACACTTATGCCGAGTAATTTGGGAGAATTTATTTACCTTTTAACGAGATAAAAATGTAAGCAATCGAATAAAAAAAATCAAAGCATTTAACTTCGTCCATAGACACTTACTTTGCTGGCGCAGCGACCCAAAATAGATCTCGGTGTCCGAACAGATGTTACGCCACCATGCCTTGTCCTGCGTCACTTCCTGCCAGTTGCATATTTGAAGGTTGTGCAAATCATGTCTCTCCAGCAGTACCTGGGGCGCCCCACAGGTCGTCGTCCAGTTGGGTGACCCATACTTGTATGCTCTCTTGACTGCGCGATCTTTTCCCATCCACTCAACGTGACCCAGCCAACGAAATCTGTGAGCCTAGTCACTCCTTATACATTGGGTTGGGCCACCAGACGCTCGATTCGATTCGATGCTCGACTTCCGCAGCGCCATATGCAATGCAAAAGTGTTGCCGACCTTTAAGGAAAGTGTCATTATGGGAGTGGGAATGGGTGGAGGAGGGGTAGAGGGAGGGGGATGATGTTGGTCCTCCGGAACTCGGCCCTCACCTCCCCCTCCCGTCCCCTCTCCTTCCACTTCCAAAATGAAACTTTCCTTAAAGGTCGGCAAGACTTCCGCATTGCCTATGGTGATGCGGCGAAAAGCCCCAGTCTTGCCAATTAGAGCGATTGCTGTTTTTAAATATAATTAGATTAATTTCTCAAACATCAAAAAGCGTAAATAAATATTCATAAAATAAAATTCCTTTGAAAAGAGGCGATATTAATAGCTTAGATGAAGATAAGCTGCCGCAATGTTACCAGCTTAAATAATTTAAGGCTTAATAGTTACTTAGTTGAACCCGCCGTAAACTGAAAGTGTGTTTAATATTAAACAACTTGTCTACAGTTAAGATGCAAAGTGTTGTATAGCTGAGACTTTATAGTATGTATATAGTGTACCTAGATCAACAATACATATATACATACATATCGTCACGCCTATCTCTCCGGAAATCAAC
This sequence comes from Baronia brevicornis, assembly GCA_031353405.1. NCBI lineage: Eukaryota > Metazoa > Arthropoda > Insecta > Lepidoptera > Papilionidae > Baronia > Baronia brevicornis. Next base: position 32,150 of record JASFAT010001424.1, on the reverse strand, counting down.
CGCTCACCGGACGAAGCGCGGTAGCTAAGCTACCACTCAGACGCCGGTTTTCTGCGGGAGTGTGGTACTTACCCGAGCGAGCCGGCCTATTCATGCTACATATAAATAATATGGCATATTATTTGGCATATTTCCTTGACAAAGTATTCACCTGTAGCGTGACTCTACCACTAAAACGAAAGGGAAACTACAACGAAAACGAAAGCGTGGTGTATTATTAACAAAAAATAAATTTAATGTAAATAAATAGATTTAAACAATGAACCAAAACTTCGTGTTATTTTCAATAAAAAAACTTTATTAATGGAGTCAGGCGTTACTTTGCGGAAATCCATCACTATATGGACAGTCAAAAGTATTTTTTTTTTTGTTTTGTAATGGCGGGTCACTTTTCGGTTGTCTTCCGTAGAGTCTACTATACCTGAAGATGCCTCGTGTTGGGGCGAAACACGTGTCGTGTACAAGATGGAAAAGTGATAGTGTGTGTTTGGCGTTGTGTATAGTGGTTGGTGGGTGGAGAGTTGATGGCCGATTTTCGGTAAGTTTTTGGTTTAAGTTCCAAATAAATCCACTAAACCCAACGGAAAAACACACATTATTAATTTTCTGTTATTGTTTTGCTTGTCGCGGATCTTAGCTAAGTAAAACTTTTGACTGTCCATATAAAAAAACTTTATTAAACTTTTTTAATGTAATTGAAGTTCATTCGTAACAGTAAAAATGTACTAATACTCACTACCAGTAACGGTGTTGAAATAAAACAACAGTGTTAATTGTATTTGTTCAGAGCAGAATGCATTTGAATACGTGAATTTATTTTTAACGAAGGTATATTGTTACGAGTGATTGGAGTATAAAAATTTGAGTTTTTTTTATGTATTATTAACTCTGTTATCTTACGATAATACTAACGTTTTGTTCTATTTACCTTGAGTGGATCTATGTATTCCGTTTTATTGAAAGTTCTGTCTATTTCATATACGTTATATTATCATTAATGACTATAGGCTTTCAAAATTAAACGAGATTTCTTGTGAATAATTTACTCTTACCAGTAACCATTTTATTTTAAATTAGGCATTAAGAATTAGTAATAATGTTTTATTTTATATAGTTTTGTTTAAAGTGCTTAAAATGTACCCAACATTTTAAATTCGTGAATTATCTCAAAGTTTATATTTCTGGGTAAGTATTTTAATATAAAAAGTTTAATTCAATGTGGAGATATCAATATTGAGTCTTGGACAAAGTTTAATGAAAAACTTGTAATCCTTCTTAAGATTTTCATTTTATTGCGGAGAGTTTGTCAGGTATAAGAGTGAACGCAGCGTTGTTCGTAAAGAAGTAAAATACTTACAAAACAAAAAAATTACATTTACTTTGTTTTATTTTATTTTTTTATTGTAAAGACGTGTTCATCAAAGAAAATAAAGACTTTCCGCCCATTAGAAATGAAATAAAAACTGAACGTCACTGATATAACTTATATCAGTGACGTTCAGTTTTTATTTAATTTATATAATTTCAATTTATTTACAGATTAGGTTATTTTATTTTTTTTTATTGTAAAGACGTGTTCGGCAAAGAAAAGAAAGACTTTTCCCACCAAGTTTCGTTATTGACGTTCAGTTTTTATTTTATTTTTATAATTTCAAATTATTTACAGATTAGGTTATTTTATTTTTTTTATTGTAAAGACGAATTCGGTAAAGAAAAGAAAGACTTTTCTCACCAAGTTACATTATTGACATTCAGTTTTTATTTAATTTTTATAATTTCAAATTATTTACATGTATATTGTTTAATTCTAGTGGCGCATTATTCAATACAGTTTGATTGAGACGTCGAAGTGAAGTGAAATGAAATAAATGTGTGAATCGTGTCTTGTAACTTGACTGCAAAAGTCCATGCAAGTTTTGATAGAACGGCCATCATTTTACTAAGACGTAGCACAAAAACCTGAATTTTCCATTCAAGATTCTTGATATTATTTTACATGACACTGGCATAATTGTCATGAAAGAAAAGTGAAGAAGTCTTAGCTAGATAATATCAGAAAATAGGCAGGGATAGCGATTGCTAACGTACTGTTTCCAGTTTTTGTACTGAATTGTCTTCCGTGTTTTAAACTTCGCATGTCAGAGAGGTACTATAGAATAAAAAGAATAGAACAAACTGTTATATATGTTTGGAACATCTTACGCGTTTTTCACATTTATACTTGTAGGGTATTTAAGAGATAATAATATTTGGGAGTAAAAACATTTTTTTATGCAATAAGATAATTGACTTTTGCTTTTAAAAATCTGTACAAAGGAAAACCATTATAAGTATGTTTATATACATCCGTCCTTCTTTTAAATCTGTTTTTAACGCAATTAAAATCGCCTCTTTACGAATTATGGATTGTTTTTTTTTTAGTTTTACAATCCCTTTCCGGCTTTAGCGTACATTAAAGCAGCGGTTGGCTAAGTGGTAGTCCGGGAGAAAAATCCGCTGGTCCTCAGAAAAATGTGGAATATACTTATTCTACATTAAGTTATGTTTTAAGATGCGTTGAAACAATTCAATTCATAACAATACGTGAAAAGTTATAAAAACTTTTGCGGTATACTGTACACTTTTTCCATAGGATGAGATGATAGGAATGTATAATATACGAATACACTTAAATTATAAAGTTTGATATTATTAAACCATCTTTTAATTTTTTTTTTTGTTTTTGTTTATTTTATTATGGTTTATTAATAAAGCTTTCAAAATTTGATTAAATTTAATGCTTTCATTTTATTAACTATTCTTAGATCATAATACTTTTTTAAAAATATATTTAACATTTAAAAAATCCTATTTGCGGTCCGCGGGGTGTCAATTCTGAATATACTGGTTCTTAAGGTGAAAAAGTGTGGCGACTGTTGCATTAAAGTATAAATTTATAAATAAATACATATTTTGCTACGTTCTGTTATTTATAATTTATAATAATAATTTATAAATCTTCACTTGCATTCAGAATGCTGGCAGTCAATAAATATGGTTGTAAAATAAGGACATAAAAATTTTTAGATGGGATAAGGACCGTAACTCATTTATCTTGTTAAAAATGTACAAAATGAAATACACAGAATGGTCCTCGCAAGCAAAACATGATAAATGCTGATAGATAGCGCTTGCTGAGTAATGGTGATCCGGGATTTTGTTTAGACACGACCTGGGAGCCGTGGTAACATCCGTCACGTTTGTTTTGTTACGAAATTTATTATTTATCTATATAAAATTATATCCAGAAATAGCATAAGTCACCGACAGTCTTTCGAATTAGTAAACGAAAGACGCAGAGGGCTGGTCACGCATGTCGGAGATCTAACAACTACCGGAGTAGACGAATGCTGGCGTTTAGTGTGGGATGCCAACCGGCGAAATGGTGCGACAATCTGCTCAAGGCGGCTGGCACTGACTAGATGTGTGAAGGCGAAGATCGGGCTAGGTGGCGCTTCTTGGGAAATGTACATATGTACATATGTAATGTATATATAGCTGTCTGACTTTACACAGTCAGACAGCTATATATACAATCATGCGTGGTGAAATATCATAAGGAAGTCACCTTGCACGCATCAATTTCATCAAGGAGATGTATTATTTATCCTTTACCCACAACTAAAACTAGCTTTGCCCAACGACAATATAATTATTTGGCTCCGTTTATTTATACTAAATTAAATCGCATAGAGAAGACTAATAATCTAAATATCAATTCAATAAAAAAACTCATAAACAAATGGCTATCCAACCTAGCATATAATTCTACAGAATTAATATTAAATAAACATTAGCTTAGTAGGACAAAATAAAATAAAATAAATTCAGACACAGACACATGTAAAAAAAAATCTTTTTGGTTTGTATAACTTAATAAAGTTTTTTTTTTAATTTTAAATTTGCATAGTTATATTAAGTATAGCAAGAAAATAATATATGTAACTCATAAATATGTCACAGAAGGGAACCGTCTGCCGTAGTACAGGGTTCGCCCTAGTTCGGCGGACGGGGAAACAAAAATTGTAAACTTATCAATGAACAATAAATATATATTATTATTATTATTTATTTATTTATACAATTTGTATTCTCCCCTGTGTTGGGGGCAAAGAAGCACGGGCCGAAGCCAAGTGCGATGCTAATAACTAGTGTAATGTAAAGTTGAGGAACTTTCTTGTAAGACGGCAAGTATTTAAAATGACGGTTTTTTGTAATAATAAATATGTTGAAGGGTTAATGTTTAGTGAGCTTAGACTGTTCCAGAGAGTTTTGGGGATGACGCCTGTGCTGGATAAGACGATAGGGATTACTTTTGTGTTTGTTACGTTCCATTGTGTTTTGATTTCTATTGATAACTCTGTGTATTTTGCTATTTTTTCGGAATATGTATGGGTTAAGTTGTGTGTGTTACATATTGCTATATCTATAATGTATACTACTTTATTTTCTTTATCTAACAAAGTTATATCAGGTCTATTATTGTAGATCGTTTTATCTGTGATTATTGTTCTATCCCAATATAGTTTGTATGCTGTATTTTCTAAAACTGCTTCTGGGTTATACTTATAATACGGCACTTTATTTGTAATCAATTTGGTTTGAGATGCTAAAGACTGGTGTATTATGGCGGCGACTTGATCATGGCGGTGTTTGTAATCTGTCTGGGCTATTGCTCTGCATGCACCTGTGATGTGCTGGATGGTCTCTGAGGCACTCTGACAGCGTCTACAGGAATCATTATAGTTGGGTCGGCGGATTATAAATTTTTGATAGTTGGCTGTATCAATGACCTGGTCTTGGATTGCCATCATAAAACCCTCAGTTTCAGGGAAGAGTTCGCCCCGCCGTAGCCATGCGTTCGACGCGTCTTTGTCGACATGTGGCTGGCAGAGATCGGCGCGGTGTCTTCCATGAAGCGATTTCTTTGCCCACATTTCTATTTTGCTTAGAGAGGATATTATTGCTTCATTATGTTGTGTGTTGGTATCAGATAAGTTAAGTGGTGTCATTTTACTATCTATTGTATTAATAAGTTTATGTAGTTGTGACTGTGTAGATTTGTTGAAAAAATAATTGCGCAGCGATGATATTTGCCTATTGTGGAGGTTCTGAATATCTATGATGCCTAGTCCCCCTTCCTTACGTGGTAGTGTAAGACGTTGTGTGCATGACTTCGGGTGGTGTTTTCTATGTTTGGTCATGCAAGTGTTAATTATACGTTGAAACTTTTGTAGATCTGTTTTTGTCCAATTTATGATGCCAAAAGAATATGTAAGGATTGGTACAGCGTATGTGTTTATGGCTTTTATAGTGTTTCGCGAATTAAGATAAGTCTTAAGGACTAAGTTCAATCTGTACTTAAACTTTTTGATCAGTTCTGTTTTTGTGTCTTTTTGTTTGATTTGTTTTGATTGGTGAAAACCGAGATATTTATAGGTTGTGTATTCGTTCATGGGTTCGATTTCTTGTCCATTGTGTAGTGTGTATGTATTAGGCTGTGTTTTTCCTTTATGAATCGATGATATTTTGCATTTATCTACGCCAAACTGCATGTGTATATCTTGAGAAAAACTTTGGGTGATATCTGCGAGTCTCATTAATTCTTCGATATTAGATGCATATATTTTTATATCATCCATATACATAAGGTGTGATATCGTGTGGTTGATATGGTTGTGTTTCAGATTGAAACCGAACCTACTATTGTTCAACAAGCATGATAGAGGATTAAGTGCTAAGCAAAACCATAAAGGACTGAGAACATCTCCTTGAAAGATGCCCCTCTGTATTTTTATCGGTTCAGTAGTTTTTGTCAAGTTATTTTGTTTTAATTTTAGTTGTGTTTGCCACTGTAACATTGCTGTTTGAAGGAAAGATATTAAATCAGGGTGGATTTTATATAACTTAAGTATGTATAGAAGCCAGCTATGAGGGACAGAATCAAACGCTTTTTTGTAGTCTATGTACATCATATGTATATCCTTATGTTTTAATAATGCCTGTTTCATGGTAATATTATCTATAATGAGTTGTTCTTTGCATCCTTTGCTATTTTTTCTGCATCCTTTTTGTTGTTCAGCTAATATGCCAAACTGATCCACATGTTTGTAAATTATTTCACTTATGCATCCAGTTATTATTTTATATATTGTCTGTAGACATGTAATGGGGCGATAATTTGCAGGATCACTTGTATTTGAACTCTTTGGTAATAAGTAAGTAATTCCATGTGTTATAAATGGTGGTAGTGTCTCTGGTGATTGTATAAATTGACAGATATGCGTATGAATATATGGGTGTATACAAGAGAATTTCTTATACCAAAAATTGTGAATGTTGTCTGATCCTGGTGCTTTCCAACTGTGTGTCCGTTTTTATTATTATTATTATTATTATACATACGTACACACATACATACATACATACATACATGCATACATACATAGATACATACACACATATATATGCTTGTATAAATGTATCTTTCGTTCTAATGGGCTACTTATGGATATATCACCCAACATTTGTTGTGTACTCAGTTCGTAACTAAACCAGGCGTGTTCATTAAAAGTTTTAAAAGCTTGTCTGAATACGTTTACGGATTTTGTGTAAAGTTGTACAACGTAATTTATATATTGTTTTACGTTAATGTGAAACTGAACTACTGTACTTATCAAACTGGCACTGTTCACTAACTTTGTCTATGGAATATGAAAGCATATTTTTAAAGGGACCTTTTTTATAGGATACGGCAAACGAAAAAATACCTCGACTGATGAAGAGCAATCAACGCCCCTAATAAACATCCGGAACACTATAAATATTACGGAAGTATTAATGGCCTTTAAGATATGTGTAGGCTTGTATTTTTAAAACTTTTAATGTCGTATCGGTTCGTAAATATCGCTATATGTAGCTGGTTCCGTAGAATGGTGGTGCGTGGAAAGAAGTTCCGAAAAAAGCCCACCGTACTGGATGGGGCCGGCGTAGACACATCTTCTTTTGTACAGTTTTATTTTCTTTCTATAATAATATTACTTTTTTTAGTTAGTTGACGAAAAAACATGTCACCTAAAGGTAAGTGATAGCAGCCGCTCAAGGATAACTATAAAACCAAGGGCAACGCAGATGTCTATCTTCGAACAACTTTCGAACAAAAGTAAATATTATAGAAATAATTATTTGAAAGGAGAAGAGCTTCCTCTTCATTTACTTATTTCTCCCTGGATTACTTCTTCGGCTTCACGCATCCAGTTGCAGCCAGCCGCCCTGCGCAGATCGTCGCACCATCTACCCGGGGGTCCCACACTCATCTAACTTAGCGGTTCTCGGATCTCTGACAAACGTGGTCACCCCATTGTCACTTCAGTTTACTAATTCGAAAGACTATATCGGTGTCTGTTGTTTTCTGGTGTATTTCTTCATTCCGTGTTGTATCTTCTAGAGAAACTCCGAGCATAGCGCTCTATGAGACCCTGACCTTATGTAGCAGATGGACTGTCAGTGGTCACTTTTCGGCGCCGTATGAGAATATAGCTGGAACACACTGGTTGAAAACTATCTTATGACAAACAAAGAATTTTATTAATACATTTTACAAATTATAAATGTCTATAAAAATAAATAGGTAGGACTTTGCCCGCCAACTTACTTCAGTGACGTTGTGTTTTTATTTCATTTTCATAATCGTATGTTATTGTCAGTTATATTGTTTAATTATGGTGCGTATTATACAATATAGTTCGAAGTGATATGAAATAAATGCGTGTATCGTGACTGTTTAAATTGACTGAAAAAGGCCATAGAAGTTTTAATAGAATAACCATCATTTTTAAGGCATTACGTGACAAGCTGACTAGTTACATTTCAAAAGATTTGATATTGTTGTATTTTACTTGACACTGGCTGGCATAATAGTTTTGACTATTTGCCATTAAAGAAAAGAAAAAAAAATAGTATACATATATCTGATGCTAATTTTTCGTTATGATATCAGTTCAGCGTATTTTATCATAACACCGATATAGTAGTCAGTATACAAAATTCATCGTCACGTAATTAGTAAATGAACCTAGTTCAAAACAACAAACTAGTTAATTTAATCCCATTCGCAAAAGTTAGCATATAATGGACGTAATCCTCAATATTGTTAAGTTATGTACGGCACATCAAATTACTTGTAATAATTTTGAATGGGGTGTAAATTTGATAATTAACCTTGAGTGTTTTTGGATATTAAGTTTTCGCCTTTTATATAATAATAAAAATAAGTGAAAAATCTTTATAGTTAAGCAGCACATTTAAATAAAAATGTGGGATGCATGGAAATCTGTATAACGACTGTATAATTTAGTCATATTCTAAAAAGGCACACATTTTTAAGTGTACTAAATCAATAATGATGTAACTTTGTTTTTGGTGTAGAATAAAGAATATATCTTTTGTATATATCTACCTAAAAAACCTTAATAGATTTTATCTACGACGACCGATTGGCTCAGTAGCGGGGCCCGCGGAGTCAATGGTCGCCGGTTCGATCCTAGCATCGAAATAAATAGATGTATGGATTTATAAATATTTATTCCAATTCTGGTAACCCCTTCCCCCCAATCCGTTCCTTTCCTGCCCTTTCCTTTCTTCTCTATCCTTTCCCTTCCTCTCCGCCAATCCACGGTTTACCATGCCAATGGATGCGTGGCTAGGGGCGAGCTTAGTCGCAAGCGTGCGGACTGTCCCGGCATCGGGCTCCGCCGAGTACTATGGTGCCTTACCTCAGCATGCAGGGCTCTGCTGGGGCTGACCTCTATCCTCCCTTGCAGCTCGTGGGATTCACTAAGACGAATTTAATATACCTAATTTGTTGAAAATGACGGCGACGTGGTTCGCCACCCGTCACGTCCTGATTCTCACGAGGGCGAAAAGCGACTAATGGAGAGCCGTTTTGCTGCGATGAATGGTAGTGGATCGAGCTCTGTGGTCTCTGCCAACCCTACTTTTAACGTTCAGTTTAATTTTTTTACGTTTATAAAGTATGGGAAGTGTGGGGATCGTTCACATCAATTAAATGAGTCCAAGCTACAGGAGTTTACTAGTAATGGTAGAATTTTTCCCCAGTCCTTCTTCATCACCAAATACTCTTAACCAATTTTAATGAAAGAGACTCTTTAAAACCAATCGAATGAGCCCAATCTTGGGAGAGTTACTAGTAAAGATTAAGGAGTTTCACTGTCGATGTCCTTATTCCATTATAATTCTAGAGGAAGTTATCGAACTTTTATATACTTAGTCGGAAATAAACAATATTATGTATGAATTTGTTTTGCGTGGATTTTGGTTACGTGATTATTCACTCTCGATCTGAATAATAATGGATTAGTGCACAATAACGCCTGACTCCATTAATCAAGAAATAAAGACTCACGGACAGAAATAAAGACTCTCTGGATGAGTGGCGATCTACTACGGTGCGTTTCTCTCGTAACTTCTTTCCACGCACCACCAGTTTGTGGAACCAGCTACCCTCGGCGGTCTTTCCGAACCGTTACGACATTGGAACCTTCAAAAAACAACCTATACATACCTAAAAGGCCGGTAACGCTTCCGCGACTCCTGGGGTATCGCGGTTGTCCATGGGCGGCGTTGATTGCTTTCCATCAGGCGACACGTTTGCTCATTTGCCCTCCTAACCCATAAAAAAAACACAGTTTTTCAGTCAAGTCTCAGAGACTCGTAAGTATCGGACACACATGTAATGGCCCAATACCAATAAGGAGAAAACGTGCTTACGGTTATTTTGATTTTATTGCCAATAAATTTTTACGAACGACCACCATCGATGACACTAGAATTTATAGACGAAGACATTACGGACAAATAACCAAAATAAATCAATAGTTAGATTTTAAAAATACAGATAACTTCTTTAGCAGTTATGCCCTAAAAGTTTCCTAATGAGTTATGTTTTCAATTTCGATACAAATTTTTGAGTAAAATATTCACTTTATGATTTATTTTCGAAAGTAAATCTAAAAGTGGTTTTCTTTTGCATCTTTCGAGTTAGTGGCTGTAATACGATAAGTGTTTGTGTGGACAAATTATCTAGGCTTGACTCCAGCGCTCAGCAGTTAATATATAGGTAATGATGGTGATAATGATATAAGAATCAAAACAACGAATAAATCATTTGTATTATTTATCTATATCTTATTTATTTATCCTTATATTTTTGCAATGTTTATTTCATCGAAGACGATTGGAATTAGTATGTTTCTCACTCTGAATAATTTTTAGGTTTTATACACAAATTAGGATAAGAAAGCGAACACAGACAATAAAAAGCGAACAAAGACTCTGACAGTAAATATTAAAACAAATTTTTAATATTTACTGTCAGTCTTTGTTCCTTTTTTGACAAACAAATGGAATTGATTGAAAAATAAACATTGAAATACAGCTTAATATTCGAAATACATATTTATATGAGGTTTATATAATTCTAAATAATTTATTTTACCCAAATTACAATTAATATAATTATTTTATATAAACCAACATTACTCGTATATCATCTAACAAAAGATGGCGCCACAAGTTATATAGTTTTTATATATGAGTATAAGTTTTTATATATGATCACATAATTAAATAATGATATTAATTCTAATTATATTTTCAATATATTTTCAACTGCCACGCTTGCGCAAGGTGGATTGGCGAGGCACCCAGACTTGGATTATATCAATAGAACAACATATTAATGATGCCGATGCGGTTGTACGTATACTGAATCCGTGAACGTTGAGTCCAATTAGCACTTAAAAAGTGTCATTTCCCTCACTAAGCCCATTGGGTCATATTTTTATTAATCTTAAGTATAATTTTTAGGCTCTACTTAGGGCGAGTGCAGAAAAGGTAGTAAAATTATGCGTCCCAAATAAAGGGGTCCACGCAATGTCACTTGGACATTTTAATGAAGCAAGCGTGTAAAAGAAACACGTGATAAATTATTCAACATCATTTGTAATTCATTGTGACGCGAATGTATTCCGGTGTAATTTACTTGTCAACTAAAGAAAAATGTACCACAAACCTATTTTATTTGTTAATTGTAATTTAATTTTAACTGATCGCCCATGGTCGGAATTCGATCGAAATACGTTAAATTTTTACTTTATATATAATATATAAATTGAAAACTTCTTTAGTATCAGTGTGATTTTTTTTTCTTTGATAGCAATTAGTTAAAACTATTATGCCAGTGTCAAGTAAAATAAAATAATTTCAAATCTCTTGAAGTGTCTAGTCGGCTTGTCACGTTACGTCTTGATAAAAAGTCAAGATAAATGCATTTATTTCATGTCACTTCACTTATAAGTCTTAATCGAACTATATTGTATAATACGCCACCACAATTAAATAATATGACTGATGATAATATAAGATTACGAAAATGAAATAAAAACATGACGTCACTGGTGTAGGTTGGCGGAAAAAGTCTCATAGACAAAATAAAAATATACGATCTTAAAAAGCGTAAACGCTGGATCAGAATAAAATGCTGGGTTGAATGGTCTAAATATTATTCCATTTTACTGGACACTAAGTACCATCAAAAAAAAGACTTTGACTATGCCTACCTCAAACTCTAAGGAGCGCGCCATATACTTAAAAATATACATAAATACAAAAATATTTTTTTCGTGTAAACTTCAAGGTAATATGCAATTTTGATATATTATAATTTTTCTACTTTTTTTGATATACACACTCGTGTTATGATAGATATACAATAACAACAAAAGATTTGTAATTGAATGTTTTATATTAAACACTAGTGGGCCAAAGCAAACGTCTTGTCATAGATTAAAAAACATTTGGCAATGTTATGAAAATCATTGAATTAAGAATTTAGATCTCGATATAAACGTAACCTAATATCAAAATATCTTTTCTAGCTAAAATTAAGCATACACATTCATAAAATGTAATTGAAATCGGTTTATTACAAATGTCTGTACAAATTGGGCGATTTTGGTGATTAAAATGTCCAATTCAATAATCACAATGGAGTATCGTGCTACCGATTAAATTATACATAAAATATTTCGCCAATACAGAGAAAACGAGCGGAATCATTTGGGAATTGTGCACATTCTTCTAGCCACGGCCTCATTGCCCTATAACAAGGCAACGTTATCATTAGCCACGGGTCAGCTAACGTGCACAGTTGCCATTGTCACTAACAAATGAGCTATCAGGGGACGAACGTAATAAAATACATTTGGGGACGTTGGACTTTTACATTGTTTGCTCTTTACGCTTTAGGTAATATGCTCGGGTAAAGTATACTGAGATATATTAATGCAAATAACCTTAAACATTGTGTTGTTTAAGGTATATAATTTCATCATCATTATCAAAAACAATTCAATATTAACACCATTAACCCTTATCGGTCACTAGCTTTTTATACGTGATTCTCGCTAGGTTTTTTTTATTATTTATGGGATAGGAAGGCAAACGAGCAGGCGTGTCACCTAATGGAAAGCAATCAACGCCGCCCATACACTTCCGCAGCGCCATAGGCAGTGTGGAGGCGTTGCCAACCTTTAAGGAAAGTGTCATTATAGGAGTGGAAATGGGAGGGGGAGGGTGTTGGGCCTCCGGAACTCGGCCACTTACCGTACGAAGCGCGGTAGGTATGCTACCACTCAGACGTCGGTTTTCTGCGGGAGTGTGGTACTTCGCTGGGCGAGCTGCTCCATTCATGCTACAGACAAATATTATGCCATTATTGACAAAGTATTCGTCTGCAGCGTGGCTCTACCACTATTAAAATTTACACTTTTAGGTTAGGTTTACACTAGGTTGTAGGTATAGATAGTGTTCATTGACTGTATTCATTTTTGGGCTCAATATATTAAAAAATAATTGGAAAAAGCAATGATATATAATTGTAGATGTCAATTGCTCTGTTATGGATATTTAACTTATGAGGCAATACTGCTTGCATTTCACACAGAGCGAGTTTCAACATGTTTCGTCTTGTCACCTACCACGTGACTTACGACCGCAGCGACAAAGTACTGTTGTCACGTGAGAGGTGACACAAGGGTGTCACCTCTCACGTGACAACAGTACTTTGCATAGTGACTGACGGTTGTCTTCTGTAGAGTCTACTTAACCTGACGATGCCTCGTGTTGAGGCGAAACACTGTATATTGTGGAAGAGCAACGGTGTATGTTTGGGGTTGTTGACAGTGGTTGGGAGGTAGAGAGTTGCTGACGGACGTTCTTCGGTAAGATTTAGTTTAAAATTCCCCATAAATCCACTTCTTCCAGTAAAACACACATTATTATTTATCTGTTTTTGTTAACTTGTCGCGGATTTTGGCTAAGTAAAAAGTCTGACTATTCACATCATTAACAGTGTTGGGCAGCCCATTGCTAAAGGTCTTCCTCAAAACGCACCACCTAACTCGATATTCAGCTTCATGCTTCATCAGTCGCACCGTCTAGCCGGGGGACGTCCCACACTACGTTTACGATAAGGCAGTCTCCACTTAATCACTCGTCTTATTCTTCTCCATCGTTTATATTCTTCTCAGAGTGGTTGTGGTCGTCACTTCTGGTGGTGGCTTGCTTTATTGTCCATCGCCATTTAATCACTCATCACATTTTATCAACCGTAATCCATTCTCCGACAAACGCGGCCAGCCCATTGCCACTTTAGTCAAGACTCCAGTTACAAACGCAATGGTAGAAAGATTGCAAATATGTTGTCGGCTGTTCAAAAATGTGAAGCCCAGTTTTTTGAACGCTTTACTATCGTTTGGGAATATCATTGAAAGCAGTTACTTCTAGAATTTTAGCGTAAGTAACGAGAAGTAATAAAACCTGAAAAAAAAATAAACTTATGCAATAGCAAAGATCTTCAAGTTTCAGCGCGATATACACAGATGTTTCGCTGAGTAAAAATGGCAACAAACTTCACCGTTACTTCAAAACAACGGCTGTATCTCACGAGAGGTAACTTTTAAATATTCACAAAGCTCATACTTCCTCGAGGAGAGATTAAGAAGCGACTCGAATCCTTGTTTGGCTACATTCTCTGTAGAAAGTTATTCATTTATATAAATGCACACTTAGAATGGTATCAAGTATTAGATGGGCGAATTTGTATATTTGATTTTTTGATAAAAAAATTAGCAAATATATCATATAATCACAAGTAATAACCACTGCCCAAGGAAATATAACACCAAAGGCTTATAAAAAACTTTTCCTAAGTGTAAAAAATAATGGAAAAATGAGAAGTAATAGATAGTCTAGTTCAGAGATAATGTGAAATCTTAGACGTCCAATAACTCGAGAGTGGTTCCTCAGAGCCTCTCATCTCTATCTATGAAATCGGATAATTCAATAAAAGTCTCTCACCCAGCACAGGCCGTGGCGATTCATGTGGGTACATCATGATGAGTTGCAACACTTTATACATGCTACGACGACTAATTGGCTCAGTGGCGGGGTCCTCGCCCATGGAGTCAATGATTGCAGGTTCAATCCCCGAATGTATAGCCTATAGTTATTTATTCCGAGTCTGGTAACCCCGCCAATCCGCATTGGACATCTGTGGTGGGTTAATATCTGTTCTACCTGAAATGGGGAGGAGTCCCATGCTCAGCAGTGGGACATATATGAGCTGTGGCAAAAAAATACCTGCTATTTATAATAATATGACCCAAGTAAGCAACTTTTCTACTATTGGACTGTCTAAAGAAGTTCAAGTTGATTGGACCAAGAACTTGCTTATTGGCCACTATTTGGACAACTTATGTGTATCGATGTTTATTTTATTGACAGCAAGCGTTCAACCTCATGGTTTGTATTTAACTGCTCTAGCATACTGAAATACAATTTTCGTGCACGGAGCTTCCTTTGTGCTCGGAGTAGAACTAAACTCACTAAACTACGGTTTACTATAATAGCTTTGCACTAAGCTTGTTACCCGTACTAGTAATAATGTGAAATTAGAGACTTGACCATCCATTATCTTCTTTAAAACGTAAAGCGAAGCTGTAATGTGATTTAAAAACTCATTTATAAATACAAATAGTATACACATTTTTAACATGATAAAATATAGTTATTTCGTTTTTTTTCTTTAATATATTCACGCCTATCCCCCGCAGGGGTTGGCAGAGACCACAGAACTCCATCCGCTACCATTCATCGCAGCAAAACGGCTCTCCATTAGTCGCTTTTTGCTCTCGTAAGAATCAGGACGTGACGGGTGGCGAACAACGTCGCCGTCATTTTCAACAAATTAGGTATATTAAATTCGCCTTAGTGAAACCCACAAGCTGCAAGGGAGGATGGTAGTCAGCGCCAGCAGAGCCCTGCAGGCTAAGGTAAGGCATCATAGTACCCGGGGAAGCCCGATCCCGGGACGGTCGGCACGCTTTCGACTAGACCGTGGATTGGCGTGGAGAGGAAGGGAAAGGAGAGAGAAGAAAGGAAAGGGCAGGAAAAGAAATGTGGATTGGGGGGGTTACCAGACTCGGAATAAATATTTATAAATCGATATATAAGTAACGAAATTAAATTTTGTTAATTGAAAATATGTTCATATTTTTCCATAAACAGATTTCTTCAAACAGAAAAATACCGAAAAAAAATTCACTCCTCTAATAAATCCTTGATTCTGATTCCTGATCCTGTTAAAAAATCAGCTATTATTATAATCAAGCTTCTATTATAAGCAGATATGATATCGGCCTCCACCAATAGTGGTAGAAGATTCAAAATTGTAATCTCCTTGACTGTATAAATTGAAACTTTCAGAGGGATTAATTGATGAAATTAATAACGGGAATCCACTTCAATCTATCAATCACCAAAGACAAATCACTCTTTATAAGTTTGTTTATCTTTCATACCTCTACTACGAAAACCGTAATGTTTTAGGCAGTTATTCACTTTGAATATTTTTTTTAAAGAATAGAAAGACAAAAGAGCAGGCGTGTCACCTGATGGAAAGCAATCAAAGCAATAAACATTCACAGTGCCATAGGCAGTGCAGAAGCGTTGTCGACCTTTAAGGAAAGTATCATTATGGGAGGGGGAAGGGGGAAGGGGAAGGGGGAAGGGGAAAGGGGGTTGAGTCTCCGGAACTCAATCGCTCACCGGACGAAGCGCGGTAGCTAAGCTACCACTCAGACGCCGGTTTTCTGCGGAGTGTTGTACTTTCCCGGGCGAGTCAGCCCACTACAGATAAATAATATGCCATTCTTGACAAAGTATTCGTGTGCAGCGAATTCTTGACAGTATTGTCTGCTTGGGGTGACCACGCTTCCTTTTGGAGGTTCTAATCTAGGGCTTGTTGAGATACCTATAAGCAATACAGCCCGAGAAATACATGAGTTATTCTATTATTAATAATGGAGTAACATCATTTCTTCCCACTGATCTCGTATAAGGGTTTTATGGGGGAAAATATCAGGAGATGGGCACCATCGTGTATCTACATAAGTAATAAAATATGACATTTTATTAGATGCCTTTTTTCTTAATTTTACTAAAATATCTATATTTTTACCTCATGCTCTCTTTAGGACTTTTCTTTATTGACTCAATATCGAAAATAGTGCTACTACATGCTAAAATATGCACGAGAGTTAAGAGTTGCAGATTCGATTTCAACATCAGAATAAATATATGTATTATTTTATCGGATAGGATGGCAAACGAGTTAGCCGTGTCACATGATGTATAAGTATTACAGAAACGTTACCGGCCGTAAGCTACAGAAGGCCTGTGCCCAGCAGTAAGACATATTTATGTATAAAAACCATGACAAAGCTTAACTAAAATTACCTTGATTCATTAAAGCCTAGGTTTTTCACGATGACAGATGTCATCGATAAAGATTATTGTTTCGATGTGATTGTGCAAATGACAACATTATCCTTCCAGGATATATATATATATATATATATATATATATATATATATATATATATATATATATATATATATATATATATATATATATATATAAACACAAGCATTATTAGCTAAGTCGGTATGGTTATCGAGAATTCTAGTAATATTAAAACATTGCTAGTATCTTTTTTGCCAAAAGTGGACAAGAGACATCGTGGAACTGTATCCCAGGAATGGAAAAAGACAAAAGGGATGGCAAATAAAGAGATAGGAGGACGATTTACCACAGGGGTGGAGAAGATTAAACCGGGACAGGGAATAGTGGATGAAACTAGGGGAGGCCTATTTCAAAGAACAACCTGACAAAAAACTGGTTGCTGATGGAAAAATTCTATAAATTTATAGTGTGTTAATCTTATTATTTATGAATACTCTGGTCAACAAATAAAGGCTTATCTTATCTTAGTATCCTTAATCAAGAGAAAAAAAGGTGAACATTTGAAAATAATACAAGAACATTTTATTTATATTACTACTCACAGAAATTATTAATCGAATAAAGTGAACGACATTTTTATTTCTTACAATATTAATGTTGGCTCCTTAATAACATTTTATATTGTATGTAAAATGCACAATTTGACTAATGTTTGGATAATACAACACTTCTATATTTCATTAAATGAAGGAGATTTTGGTAAACCGCTAATCCATTCATATGTCCGTTCATTGCCTTCCGTGCAAAAGCCACAACTGGTTTGAACAGCAATACATAATAATAATTCAAAAATTTGCCAGACAGACATTTAGTCAATTCTATCCATTCGTTAGTACTATATAATTAATAAATAATATAAAGTTATTAATTGATTGAGGAAAATTTATATCATAAATTTCATAACCTATTATCAAAACCACTACGGAACCTTACTTTTTTGGGTATAGTCACTTGACAAACGTGTCACTTGATGGAAAGAAATCAACGCTGCTCATAGACATTCGCAGTGCCATAAGCATTGGCAATAAATAAATAAATATTAAGGATCAGCCAAATTTTTAATTTTCTTTCAAAGCTTCGAGACTAATAAATTATTATAGTACTCGTATTAGAAATAAATAATACGACGAAGACGAAATAACTCCTGGTATAATTCTACAAATTAAGTATGTTTTAGGTTTTTTGAATAATCGATATCTTTTTTCATGGGATATCTTTGATATCTTTTTTTCATAGATAACCGCGACACCGCAGGAGTCGCGGAAGCGTTGCCTGCCTTTTAGGTATATATAGGCTTGTTTTTTGAAGGTTCCAATGTCGTATCGCTTCGGAAAGACCGCCGAGAGTAGCTGGTTCCATAAAATTCGATAGCATCTTAGAATAATTAGAGTTGATCACGAAACAAGAATTTGTTAAGTGCCGCTCTCAATCAAGAACAGGGTCATAAAGTTATGGTCTAATTGACTTGAACAATGGGAAATGTTAAAGACAGTTACAGAAACTTTCCACTAGTTTATAATTCACTATTCTATTATCGATGCTTAAATGGTTTGGGTACATAGAGAGGATGGATGAGAGACGACGGATAAGAGATATTTACGTTGCGGATGTAGATGAAAGGATTGCTAGGGGAATATCAAGAAGAACATACCTTGACCAAATTGCTGAACTTCTTAAGAATGGCCAAGTCAAAAGTATCCTTAACTGGTGAGCTAAGCAAAGAAAGTGTGCCGAGATTATAGCAGATTGAGGTATATGGTCCTCCACGGGAAACAGGCGTGATGATATGTATGTATTATATTATTTCTTACCGCTTCGCGTTGCGGTTAGAATGGATGACTTTTGACCAAAAGAAATGTTACTTATGTTTCTAAGACATTGCATACTTGTGGCATAAAATGTATCGAAAATGAAATAGTTCTTTTGAATAAAGTAAGATTCGAAGGAGAGAGTCCTTCTGTGTTTGCGCATTTGAGATTTATTTTATTTCTCAGAAAACGTCAGCATTGCCGAATCGGCAAATTTCACTTATTTTAACAAATATTGAATATACATCCTATATTCACATCTGTATTCATCCTTGTTCATTGTATTTGACATTTGACTATTTTATAGTGCCTTTGTACGAAAAGCTTACCACATACACCAAACTTATGTATAAAATTTATTATGCATAGAAATAAAGCAGCCTTACCTTGTGAGTTCGTATTCTCCATTGAACTATTAGTGTAAACAATTTTATAGCAAAAGCTTTATTAGCTATATGGAATCGTAAACAAGGATTCTAGAATTAATAGTATTCGTAATGAAAAAAAATAATGAAATAAAATCTTTTTTTTTATGGGATAGGAGGGCAAACGAGCAGGCGTGCCACCTGATGGAAAGCAATCGACGCCACCCATAGACTTCCGCAGCGCCATAGGCAGTGCGAAAGTGGAGTGGGAATGGGAGGAGGAGGGGTAGAGGGTGTGGGGAGGGTGTTGGGCCTCCGGAACTCGTCCGCTCACCGTACGAAGCGCTGTAGGCAAGCTACCACTCAGACGTCGGTTTTCTGCGGGAATATGGTACTTCCCCGGACGAGCCGGCCCATTCACGCTACAGACAAATATTATGCCATTCTTGCAAATTATTCGTCTGCAGCGTGACTCTACCACTATTAGATGAAGGCTTCGTCGCTGTTATATTTTTATTTTATTAATATTTTTTGGTTGAAATATATTTAGATATTTTTATACCAAAATTGAACGATTTGATAGAAATGCGAAACGTTTTAATAGTATGGGCTCTATTATATGGGTACTACTATCTTGATAAAGGTCCTAAAATGCCTTCAGGTTACAATGTTATTTGTCCGTTCACCCTTGTCAAGTCAAAATGTCAATCACACCAGTGGCGCTTTACAATTGATTCCCTTTAAATTACGCCTTTGATAAACTGATACTGTTCATAAATAAATTTAATTGTACCAACACATTTTCTTTATAAATACACCGTGACTTTTTAATTACCCGAGAAAATAAAGTAACATATTCAGTGATCGATATACATTAAATTTGGTGAAGAAATACTTTTTTTATTTTTATGAAATATTTATAAAAAATTATACAACAAAAAATCTTGCTAATTCAAATAGACATCATTATCATTCCAATATGAACTGCACCCAACCAACCTAATTTGGTCGCGTAATATTTCCCAAAAAACAATATTTTTGTATGAACGCTATAACATTTGAATGTTACTTACTAACATACATATTTTTACAAACGCAAATTTTAGTTTTTTGGGTACTTAAAAAGTCACCGTGTATACAACAGATATCAAAAATAAGTAAAAAACATATAAGCTTGTCCCTGCGTTAGATCTAGATAAATATCTTTCATCCGATAACCTAGAAACGACATAAGAGAATAGCTAAAATAAAATATTAGATAAAAAATAAAGGATGTACATTGAATATCAGATCACTTGTGGAAGAAAACAGAAAAACGGGTGGAAGAGGTCTTTACCCATTACTAGGTACCACTACAATGATACAAGAGAAAGAAACGAATACAATAATAACTTAAAAGAAACAAATATACAAAAAAATATATGAAGAAGTGGAAAATGAAGGCTTATGTTAGGTTATGTTATGATTTATAGTTTATTAAATTTTTGCTTTAAAAATTTATTTTCTTACGGGAAAGGAAGGTAAACGAGCAAGCGTGTCGCCTGATGGAAAGCTATCAACGCCGTCCATTGACCTCCGCGACACCATTGATGGTACGGAAGCGTTGTCAGCCTTAATTACACCATACTATTACGTAATAATACATAAGGTGCGTATGATGTGATCCCCAATATGAAAAATAGCAACAATAGAGAAAGCGTCAACTTATTTGTGATGAAATGATGATATCCATCCAGTTGCATCGTGGAGTGCGACAGGAGGATGTCATATCCCCGAAACTGCTCACTTATGCGCTGGAAGATGTCTTCAAAATATTGGACTGGATAGGACGTAGCATAAACGTAAATGGTGAGCACATCTCACATTTGCGCTTTGCAGATGATATCGTGATCTTGGCAGAATCGCTGCAAGAACTACAAGCAATGCCTAACGGCCTAAATGAGTCCTCCAGACTGGCCGCTCTGGCTATGGATTTGGATAAAACTAAAATAATGGTAAACCACCATATTGAGCCAGAACCGACCATGAACGATGGTAAAGTTCTCGAAGTTGTCCAGGAATATGTCTACCTTGGCCAAATAGTGCGATTGGACAGAGACAACTTCGAGAAAGAAGCCGAGAGAAGGAAGCCTTCAGGAAATTCCGTCAAGTCTTCTCGTCACCCATACCCCAAAGTTTGAAGACAAAAGTATTCAACCAGTGCGTCCTGCCCGTACTCTCTTACGGTGCCGAGACGTGGACACTGACAGTCCGTCTCCTTGCCAAGCTCAAAGTCGCTCAGAGGGCTATGGACAGAGCTATGCTCGGGGTTTCTCTGGTGGACAGAATTCGAAATGAAGAAATTCGCCGAAGAAACAGAGTCACCGACATAGCTCTTTAAGTTAGCAGACTGAAGTGGCAATGGGCTGGACACGTTTCTCGGAGAACCGACAATCGTTGGAGTAGACGAGTGTTTCAGTGGAGACCGCGACTCGGCAAACGTAGTGTGGGACGCCCTCCTGCTAGATGGAGCGACGATCTGCGCAAAGCGGCTGGCAGAGACTGGATGCGTGTAGCCGAAAATCAGGCTAGGTGGCGCGCCTTGGGTGAGGCCTATGTCCAGCAGTGCACTGCCGCAGGCTAATATTGATTGATATCGAATATTGATGATATCCATGGGTGGCATTGATCACCATAAGGTAACCCATATAACTGTGTACTTTCTCTACTCCATTATAATTTTTTTAAGATGGACAGCTAGCATTTATTTTCCTAAGATCCGCAAAACAGAAACAAAACAGAATAATAATAATGTGAGTTTACAAAGAGAAGTATAAAGTATAGAATAACTAATCTAATTATTACCGAAAAAAATGATTGTTAGCGAAATCCTCTATCTCTTAACTATTGTTACCATATCAGCCGGCGGCAATTCACTGCTGGACACCAAGGGGCACCAACTTACCCGATCTTCAGCTACACGCATCCAGTCTCTGTCAGTCGCCTTGCGCAGATTGTGGCTCCATCTATCAAGGGGCGTCCCACATAACGTTCGCCAAGACGCGATCTCCAGAAATCGTCTACTCCATCGATTCTCATTTCTCCGACAAACGTGTCCAGCCCATTGTCTTCCAGTCTGCTAACTTGAAGAACTATGTCCATGACTTTGGTTCTCTGGCGAATTTCTTCATTTTGGATTCTATCCATCATAGAAACTCCAAACATAGCCCTCTCCATAGGCCCTGTCGACAATGTATTCGACACGTATTTCGCCTCAACAAAGGCATCTTCTGGTATAGTAAACTACAGAAGATTATTGATACACCTTTTTAACGGTAGAAAACACACAATATTATTTTTCTGTTTTGCTTAGTTTTCGCGCATTTTAGCTAAATAATTTCTAACTGTACATCTGAATAATGAATTTACGCAAAGTAATGCTAGACTCTATTAACAATATAAATTTATCTATAAAATATTTTTCTCGTAATTAAAGATCTAGTCTGCATCACATCTCAGTAAAATAGAGTGCTTTCAGTTTGGTTAAGTAAATTAAATGTATTTTAAGAAAAGCGACAGTTCCTGAAGATTGCGGGTAGAATACATTGAACTCATTTAATGAAAGCCAAAATATAATACCATTTGCACTTATCGTGACGACTGACTGAAAAAGTTCATAAAAGGTTTTGATAACATAGCCACCATTTTATGAAGACGTAAAGTGACAAGCTCACTAATTATATTTCAAGAGATTTGATATTATTGTATTTTACTTGACATTGGCATAATAACTAATTGCCATCAAAACAAGAAATAGCATTAAAAAACATAATATACATACATTTTAATTAAATTATTTTCAATAAAAACCATCACCGCACCAGATGAAATTCATTGTTTATCTTTGCGCAGTGAACGTAGTAAAGTCTGAAATAAAACGCCGTTGAAAAATTCAATATACTAAGTTCCATACAGACAGTAACTATGTGTTTCGCGGTCCACAAATTTTGTTGTTTGGAGACGAACTTTCATTGTATTCCAATTTTTATTGTATTCTTTTATTATATTTGCTGGATAAACTCAAGCGGCTTCTTGTGTTTGATTTGTATTGTATTTTGTATAAGTATACACATATATGACGGCGACGTGGTTCGCCATCCGTCACGTCCTGATTCTCACTAGGGCGAGATGCGACCAATGGAGAGAGATTGTCTGTGTGGTGGCCTAAACCAATATAATCGCAGAGGCTAAGGCTTACTGAGAGTGTAAAGTGGATCGAGTTGTACAAAGAGCGTATGTGGGTCGTCCAACTAGACGCCGTCCTATAGGGCTCCCTAGGTAGCATAGGCAAGACATGATAGAGGCTGACCCGCTCTGACCTTTAAGTCAGTAACTGGCTGGGGGATGCGCAGGACGGGGAAAGGTGGCAAAAGCTCTCTTCTTTGCACATCATCACATTCATTAGCAATAGCCTGCGTAAAAAAGCCATATAGTCTGATCTTCGTCTTTACGCATTTAGTTTCCGCCACCATGCAGATATATATATATATATATATATATATATATATATATATATATATATATATATATATATATATATATATATATATATATATATATATATATATATATATATGTATATATATATATATATATATATATATATATATATATATATATATATATATATATATATATATATATATATATTATGGGGTAATAAATCAGCACGCTTTTATCACTCCGATATGATTTCAATTTCCATTTGACAATTAGATTGAATCTCATTGTCGACAAAACGACATACGCCATAATTGAAAGCAATCCAAATGATGATGGCCGACAGCTCGATTACAAAGTGCCAACGGTGTTCACTCACAAAATGTATATATATTTTTAAATGACATTGTTGATAATTGAAAAATGTGAGATTTCTATTTGACGTTCAAATAATTTCCATTAATAAACACATACATCAACGGAATTGATAAAAAAGATATCCTGTTAATTATAATATTTCTTTTCCTGGAGCAAAACGTAAAAACGTAAAGTGGAGATTATTATATAGACTTGTTGTTATTTAGCTAAAACTGAACATCAATATTAAAATTACATTTTATACAGTTTTTGTAAATTAATATAATATATTAAATGAGACAACGGTTTTACCAATTTTGCGAAATATGTTTTTTGATGGCCTTAAGTCCTTGACTTTGTTAGAAGAATTGCATTTACAGGCCAGCAAGAGGTGCTTAAGCTGCCAAGGCTAGTGAAAAGATATCACAGCATTACTGATTCACCATACGTACAATAGCTTTGCAATCAATACGACTTAAGAGCTCTGAGAAAATATATTATAAATAGACTTATTGTATAATTAATATAAAAGCCTTTCTTCCCCTCCTGCTACTTTCTCCTTATTCTAGCATTATATCCTCCTTCACATCATTATCTTAAGGTAGCCAAAGTATGAGTAGTACCTCAGATTTCCATGAGCTACGGTGATTATTTACCATCAGGCTTTTAAGAAAGTGGTTTTCAAAGGAGCGAGCAGGTCTCCTTTAAAAACCACTTTCTTAAAAGAAGATATTGAGAGATGGAGAAGTTTAGAGAAGACACACATTTAATTATGTGAAGAAGGATATAACGGTCAAAAGAAGAAGGATATAATAATCCTAAGGTGGTCAATATATGAGTAGTGCCAATAGTACCTCAGATTTCCATGAGCTGCAGTAATTATTTACCAGGTGACCTGCTTGCTCGTTTGTATACCACTTTCTTAAAATAAGATAATGAGATATGAAGAAGTTTAGAGAAGACGATAGAGGATTTGTAGTAAAAGGAGTGTGGACTTCAACTTCTATCAATAATCGATGAACAACACAAAAAAACTAATTGATACTGCAAACAAAGATTTCTATTGTTGAAAATTTGTCCTTTTTTTAATAGAATAGAGAGACAAACGAACAAGTGATTCGCCTAATGGAAAACAATCATTAAACAAATTATTTTAAGTGGTGTTTTTGTTTCACCATTTCTTCGTATATTTTTTAAAGATAAATTTCACGTTGTGAGCCTTTGTATAAAAAAAACTTTCCGCTACGTGTAGTCTAAAGTTATTATAAAATCAGCAGATTTCTATCTTTTGGCAATGGGCCGAGCCGCATGAAGCGCTTTTGTAAGGCTTTATTGCTTTAGTTAGAAAAGTTATACATGAAATATAATTATTAGTACACATTTTATAGTCAACCCAAAAAAGTAAAAAAGTTTCTCCAGTGGTTATAATTTGGTATGAAGAAACACCAGATATTGGAGGAACAAAAGCCGGGTGTGCTCAGTAAAGCGTTAATAACCTCATCCCAAACGAGCAATTCGGGTTTAGAGAACTCCATTCCTGTCCCCAGCAGGTCCTTCGCTTAACTGAACACATTTTTGAAGGTACATCCCAGCGTAGACCAATCAATACAGGAGCGCTTTTCTTCGACGTGGCAAAAGCCTTCGACAAGGTCTGGCACAACGGTTTATTATATAAACTATACCACATGAGTGTGCCCGATAGACTCGTTCACATCATACGAGAATTCCTTAGGAATCGAACCTTCCGCTTTCGCGTCGAAGGAACGCGCTCCTCTCCCCGCCCCCTTAGGGCGGGGGTTCCGCAGGGATCCTGCCTCTCGCCACTTCTGTTCTCACTTTATACCGCCGACATTCCCAAGCACGCGAACGTGTCGCTCGCCCTATTTGCGGACGACACCGCCCTCTACACTTCTGATAGGGTCAAATACCGCGTGTCGAAACGGCTCCAAACTGCGGCCACTACTCTTGGTGAATGGTTCCGAAAATGGAGAATCGAGGTAAATCCCGAGAAAAGTGAAGCAATTTACTTCTCAAGGGGCACCAGTAGAGACTCCCACAAACGAGGCGGCCGACTCTTAGATATCACTCTCTTTGGCAGACCTATCCCGTGGAAAAAGTCTGTCAAATATTTAGGCGTCACCCTCGACAATCACCTGAATTTTACTAAACACATTCAAAACGCTCGATCCAAAGCGGCCTTCGTCTTAGGTCGTCTTCACCCTTTAATTAACGCCCGCAGCAAACTGTCCCTCAGACACAAGCTGCTTCTTTACAAAACATGCGTCCGGCCAATCATTTCCTACGCAAGTGTCGCCTTCGCGCACGTGCATAAAAGAAAAATAAATAAACTTCAAGTGATACAAAATCGCTTCATTCGTCGAGCCACCGGTGCTCAGTGGTTCCAGCGCAATATTGACCTCCACTGCGACCTTAACTTGCCGAGCGTCAAACAACACTTTAAAACACTCTCTAAGAAACATTTTGAGAGATCCGAATCCCATCCGAATCCACTGGTGGTACAATCGGTAAATTATTCACCCGATTTAAACGCGCGCCCGAAAAGACGACGCCCGCGTAACGTGTTACACGATCCGGACGACGAAACAGCGTCGTTCGGATCCACTCACGACACCAACACTCACACGCACCCCGGCCCTAGCCGAGCACGTAGAGTAGGGAACACTTCTACACCGGCCGCTTACACGAGATTCTCTCACGTACCCGGTCGGTTTTCACCCCCTAGACCTTAGGGTCTATGGGACTAATAGGGACTATAGTTACTAAAGTTCAACCTCCCCTACATGTTTAACGTAGAATCATGACGAGTTTAAAATCAGCACACACACATATGTGTACCTCCGACACGGCATCAGGCCGATGGAGTCTGCGATTTGCGCAGATTCCCAATTATATTTTACTAGCCCGCGGGCTTTCAGCCCGCGGGCCCTGAATGCGATAAAGCTGTTAAAGCCAATAGGCTACCAGCATTAACATCTTCGAATCAGTAAAGCGATAGAGTATTCCACATCTGTCCATTCCCTCCAACTATACAAGGCACAAGTTAGGTCACACAAGGAATACTGTTCTCACCTATGGAGTGGGGTTCCCCAGTATTAACTTCTTCCATTTGACCATATAAAGTCATGCGATCCAGATCGTCGATGACCAAAATCTCACCGATCGGCTTGAATCGTTGGCGCTGCTGTACTGAAACATTAAAAAATGTATCACTAATGCAATGAACCTTTTTATATTATTTCATTTTAAATTCGTTATTTGAATTTAAAAAGAAATAGTTTTCTATTAAAACAAAATATTAGATCGAGTGACGTCTCGAATGAAACATATCGCTTTTCTTAGCACAATTAAATAATTTTTATAAAGTGTGTGAACATAATATAAATATACATATGATATTGAAACAAGAAAAATAAATTAATATTAAATGGAAGAATTTTATTTGAAGACAAAAACCCCCTAAAGATACCGGGTGTCGCCGTAAGAAGAAAGGCAAGCACGCTATACTACGGAGGGATGTCTCATCTCCCAGCATTTTTTACCACTTTTACCATAGGGAGTGCTCCGAGGAATTGTTTGGAATAATTTTCGCCGCCGAATTTCACAACCGCACAACTCGCCGTAAAGAAGAATTTCATCCCCATCATCTAGATGAGTGCGCCCCAGTACAGTGCGCTTCTCTCAAAACTTTTTTCCACGCAACACCACTTTGTGGAACCAGCTACCTTCGGCAGTTTTTCCGAACCGATACGACACTGGCACCTTCAAAAAACAAGGCTGCTCCTCCTGCGGTGTCACGTTTATCTATGAGCGGCGTTGATTGCTATTCATCAGGCGACGTGCTATCTCGTTTGCCCTCCTATCCCTTAAAAAAACATGGCTAATGTTCTTTTATAGAAAAAAATAAAACTTTTGCTGTAAAATATCGGCTTTTCTTAATCTCGTTCTTTTCTCTTAAAATAGCGGATTTTCTTGGGCAATATGATTATTACCATTAATGTAAGCTCATTTGCCCGCATTTTTTTCCAAAAAAAATAATTAAAACTCATATTAATTATTTTAAATACAATATTAAATGACCAATATACAATTAAAAACTTTTTTTATTTTCGCCCGTTTAGCTCGAAGCGCTAGTTAAATATTGAAAGGTTTCACGAAGTTATGCTTTGATCTTGGTTATTATTCATTAAACTTCACAAATTGATTTGAGCCAGTTAAATTAATTTAATTTCTCTCCTTTTCAAATAAAGTGTAAAATTAATGTAATTTTCAAGTTAATGATCTGTTTTATTTATCGCTTCTTTTAGCGAAGTTTAAATTGAGCTATAATTATGGGATAAAATAATTTATGGGCGTAAAAATTAAAAATTTCAGCATAATTAAGATATAAGATGATAGTTTGCAACCAATACGACTTTGAAGTTCTGAGAAAATATATTATAAATAGACTTATGTATAATTAATAGGAAAGTCCTTCTTACCCTCCCACTACTTCCTTCTTCTTCTACCATTACATCCTTCTTCACATCATTATCCTAAGGTAGCCAATGTATGAGCAGTGCCGTAGTTTGTTTTGAAAGGCTTTGGTGGTAAGTTTTTATTTAATGGTTTATTAAATGGCAGCGGATGGAGCTCTGTGGTCTCTGCCAACCCCTGCGGGGGATAGGCGTGAATATAAAAAAAAAAAAAAAAATTTCGTTTTTTTCCGATATAGACAACATAGACCGACCGATTGGCTCAGTGGCGGGCCCTCCGCCCGCGGAGTCAATGGTCGCGGGTTCGATTTCCGCATCGGAATAAATATTTATATGGATTTATAAATGTTTATTCCGCGTCTGGTAACCCCCCCAATCCGAATTTCCTTTCCTGCCCCTTCCTTTCTTCTCTATCCTTTCCCTTCCTCTCCGCCAATCCACGGTCTGCCGTGCCAATGGATGCGTGGCTAGGGGCGAGCCTAGTCGAAAGTGTGCCAATCGTCCCGGGGTCGGGCTCCCCCGGCGACTATGGTGCCTTACCTCAGCATGCAGGGCTCTGCTGGGGCTGACCTCCATCCTCCCTTGCGGCTCGTGGGATTCACTAAGACGAATTTAATATACGTAATTTCTCGAAAAATGACGGCGACGTGGTTCGCCACCCGTCACGTCCTGATTCTCACGAGGGCGAAAAGCGACCAATGACGAGCCGTTTCGCTGCGATGAATGGCAGCGGATGGAGCTCTGTGGTCTCTGCCAACCCCTGCGGGGGATAGGCCTGAATATATAAAAAAAAATAGACCGGGGACTTTCATCAATCCATGTTGGCTTGATGAAAGTCCCCGGTTAAGGAGTGCCAGTGAATAGCAATTCATGCTATTATATGATATGCTTTATAGACAAAAAACAATCTAAGAGCATCATTTTCTATATATGTACCTACATCACACCTCAGAGCAGTAGGTTAAGAAGTCTCAGATAGATTAGTTGTTAAATTTGTTTTAGCTTTCATAGAGTGATATATTTCTCACGGCTTCTCGTCATGACAGTAATACCTACCATAAATAACATTATTATTTTTCAAAATGAAATTCTTGTTGCTTGGAATATATTTTCTGATAGCTACATATGTTTGCTGAGAGATTTCAATCGACACTAGCAAAATAAGGATTAGATTCAATTAAAGAGAATTATGAGTGTAAATATTATATTTAATGAATGACGCAGAGAACCGGCGTCTGAGTTCCGGAGGCCCTACACCCTCCCCCCTCCCATTCCCACTCCCATAATGACACTTTCCTTAAAGGTTGGCAATATTCCCCCACTGCCTATGGCGCTTCAGAAGTGTATGGGCGGCGTTGATTACTTTCCATCAGGTGACACGCCTGCTCGTTTGCCTTCCTATTCCATAAAAAATGACGACTGATAAGGCCACGGCTGTCCCCTACGGATTAAATGGACAGGTTTGATTCTCGTACCGCCTATATTTGACACATTATGCGAAGAGGAGATGGTAACCTTGTAAAGCTGGTACCTATTGGTAATCCGAAGGGAAGAGATCGCAAGGACGATTACCAACAAGATGGCAATAAAGGAACCAAAGAAGAAAGCCACATCCTCTTCCAAATTTCAACAGGCGATAAGGGCTACTTTAAATCGGAAGTAATGGAGACAGATTGTGGATTTGAGGGGAGCCAATGACTACCATCCTCAATAAGGAGGGACCGATTAAAGAAGAATGACCTATAAATATTTATTCCGAGTCTGTATAACACACCAACCGCCTTGGACAAGCTTGGTGGATTAACATCCGTTCCTCCAGAAATGAAGAGGCCCTTGCAATTTTCTACGACCCATATATGACCGTAAAGAATTTAGTGAATTGTTAATTTGTTCTGAGTTCTAGTGATATTGTATTTATTGTTTTCTTTTTTAAAATGCATATGAATATGATCATTTATATTCCGAATGCAAATACAACTGAAATTTGTTAGTCTTCACCCAACATTTATGGAACTATTTATTTCTATGAGTGCATATATATCGTGTGCTGTCTAGTCTAGACTGAGCGGGAGAGCTAAAGCTAATTTAGTGCCGTGTAATATATTCTGTGAGTGGCGCATTTGTTTCAAGTGTGAGTGAATATTTTATTTCACAGCTATACTGCTGAGCACGGACTCTTACAAGCCTTTATGTAGCAATGGACATTAATCCACCATGCTTGTCCGAGGCAGATATGACATAACATAGAAAACATGATCACACTGGACTTCCCAGGCCCACGCAGACCAGGAAGGCCGAAGTTGAAGTGGACAAATGCGATCAATAAAAATCTGGCATCTGGTCGTGCGATGTTTCCCCGGACGCAAATAAAGCGAAATGGAAGGTAAAAACGAAGAAGGTAGACCTCACAATTATTTGGGATTAATATATCTATTATATATATTTCTATCACTTGTATGAAGAGTTTCTATAAATAGAAACATGTTAGATAGAAACTGAGAGAGCTTATCCAAGAAGGATGGGCAATGCTGGGTGCATTGCCCATCCGTCTTGGACAATTTTTCTTGGAACAAATACTTGTAGATCCTTACATATGTATAATTATCCCAATAATCGTAACTGATCATTTCGAACTGATCATCACGACCGATTGGCTCAGTGGCGGGGCCCTCCGCCCGCGGAGTCAATGGTCGCGGGTTCGATTCCCGCATCGGAATAAATATTTATATGGATTTTTAAATGTTTATTCCGAGTCTGGTAACCCCCCCAATCCACATTTCCTTTCCTGCCCCTTCCTTTCTTCGCAATCCTTTCCCTTTCTCTCCGCCAATCCACGGTCTGCCGTGCCAATGGATGCGTGGCTAGGGGCGAGCCTAGTCGTAAGCGTGCCGATCGTCCCGGGGTCGGGCTCCCCCGGGGACTATGGTGCCTTACCTCAGCATGCAGGGCTCTGCTGGGGCTGACCTCCATCCTCCCTTGCGGCTCGTGGGATTCACTAAAGACGAATTTAATATACCTAATTTGTCGAAAATGACGGCGACGTGGTTCGCCACCCGTCACGTCCTGATTCTCACGAGGGCGAAAAGCGACCAATGACGAGCCGTTTCGCTGCGATGAATGGCAGCGGATGGAGCTCTGTGGTCTCTGCCAACCCCTGCGGGGGATAGGCGTGAATATATGATGATGATGATGATTACTCTGGAGACAACAGATATAAGTCAACATATTTAAAAAAAATGCGTGCAATTCACATGCAGTAGAAGTGAAATCTTTAACATGCTTTCTCCTCTCGCAGGTTGAATCATATAGATGTATTCGTTTTCTCTTTTTAGTGTTGCTTATGCGTTTCATCGAGTTTCAAATCGCACCGCGCTAAAGAATCTCTCACTTCATAAATACATATTCGTAAGAATTCAACGTTTGATTTTCAAATCAATGTTTATGTTGAGACGCTTACTCTTGAAATATATCGATGTGAAAAATCGAATTCGCTGTAAAAAAACACCCATGCCAAAAAAAATTGTTGCATATTCGAATCAAAGTACTGCATCGTATAGCCTGAGTGTCAAAGCTCTACGACCAATAGGAATGTTTGTACAGCGTTGAAACTATTGTTGAGTAAGTTACATACTATATTTTCAGATTTTTTTTGGCTCTGTTGGTA
>JASFAT010003586.1:0-14788 GCA_031353405.1 Baronia brevicornis | reverse complement strand
CTATTCTTGACAAAGTATTCGTCTGGAGCGTGGCTCTACCACTACAAGATGGTCAAAAGAGTTACATATCCTTCTTCTTTCTTATTATTCACGCCGATATTCTAAGGTAGTTTAAACATCTGCAGTACCCTTTGTAGTGTAGATGTTTATGGTTGGAGGTAGTTGCTTATCGTTTCCATATTTTTTTATGGACAAAAGCTGCGTTTTCTCTATCTATATTTTGTTTTATTTGTTGGCAATTAATTACAACTATTATGCCAGCGTCAAGTAAAATACAATAATATCAAATCTTTGTCTTGTCACGTTACGTCTTGATAAAATGTTATGCAACTTAAAAAGTTACGATACACGCAATTATTTCATATACCTTCACTTATACGCCTCAATCGAACTATATTATATAATTCGCCACCATAATCAAACAATATAACTGATAATACTATAAGATTTTAGAAATAAAATTAAATCACGTCACTGATGCAAGTTGGCGGGAAAAGTCTTTCTATATTTAAATACAAAAAGTTAAAGTAAATACAAGAAAATTATTATTAAGATATTTCTTTTGTAAAGTTTTCTCAACATTTAAAGTAATAATATTTCCATTAAACAAATTTTCACGTAAATAGAACGGTGAGGAACATCAAGTTGTTTTATAAAAAGAGAAGCTGGATGCCTTCTACTGCAATATCTGGTACGGGTATTAAATTACATTAAAGTAAAAAAAATCTCCGCCCTGTAATTTTACTTTGATGCGCTGATAAAACGGACCGTTTTAATTAAAATAAATGTAGTGAAAATGTGGAATTAATAAATAATTTAAAGACCATCTCAAATTATATAAATTCATAATTACAAAAAAATCAGTTTTTTTTTTATTCTCACTTTTGATGGCATCTTACGGATAATCTTAAAATGTATTCGATGAAAAAGTACGTTTTTACCTCAAAAAATACCTTTTTATACCTAATATAAGAATGGTTTTATAAAAAATTCTCAAACTATGAAAAAAAATCAGTTTTTTGTTCTTGTAATATTAAGTCATATGAACTTACGTATTCTGAGAAAATGTACCACAATATATTCCATTGGTGGGCACTGGCCGTCCCGTTTCTGGAAAAATGGGTCATAACCTACCACGCTTGTTCAAGGTGAATGACGGGATTTCCTGACATAGAAAAAACACTGTAAATGATCCCAATTTCTAAGACATACATACTAGTATATTTACCGTGATGCGGGAATCTAACCAGCGACCATTGAATTCGTAAGCGGTAACTTCTAAACTGAGCCAATTGGATCGTTATAAATATAAAAAAAATATTTTATAATAATTTTAAGCATAGTCAATTCAAGCCGCAATAGCATTGCTTAGAATCGAGCTAACGATTTAAGGCCGTGGTTTCGATTCTACAATTAGATTATTAATGTGAGCCATATTAACCGATTACAGGCGTTATTAATTTAGTTGGATTGATTAACAAGAATTCTAGTAATATCAAAACAACAAAGCAATGCATTGCAAACAAGAAAAAAAGGAAAGAATATTTTTTAAAATAAACATCTACACTATACAACTTGTCCGAAAAAGTATTTTCTTTTCTTTGATGGCAATAAGTTATAACTATTACACCAGTGTCAAGTTAAATACAATAATATCCAATCTCTTGAAATGTAACAAGTCAATTTATTGCGTTACGTCTTGATAAAATGGTGGCCATTTTACCAAAACCTTCTATCGACTTGTTTAGATAACTTAAAAAATTACGATACACGCATTTTATTTCATATCACTTCTCGCCACCACAATTAAACAATATAACTGATAATAGTATTAAATTATGAAAATTAAATAAAAACATAACGTCACTGATGTAAGTTAGCGAAAAACGTTCAATTGGATCGTTATAAATATAACATTTTTATTTTATTTTTAGGCATAGTCAATTATTAATGTGAACCATTACAGACGTTATTAGCTTAGTTGGATTGGTTAACAAGAGTTCTATTAATATCAAAACATTGATTTGCATTGCAAACAAAAAATGAAAAAAATATTTTTTAAAATAAACATCCACACTATACAAATTGTCAGAAAAAGACTTAAAACAAATCTAAATGTATTTTGATTAAATGATTGCCTGTAAACCGTAAACGATTTTCGTTCATAGCCAAGTCATTAGAAGGTTCATCGTGAAATCGTTTAGTAATCTGTGGTAAAAGCAAACAGAGCGCCAGTTGCCCCGGGTCAGAGCTTTGTAGCGGGAAACGCAACAAAATAAATATCGTTTGAACGAGCAACTCCATTTAATACGCATGGATATAATGTGACGGTTACATCATCTGGTACGTTGTATGTATCTTTTTAAGTATATATTTTTAATAACTCTTTATACATGTGTATAAAAGTTTATTGACATTAGTTCTTTCTTTAGATCTTTATAGGAGTACACGGGTACGCGACCTCGGCCTCCCGAGCTACTACCGTATCACTTCTTGTCGTTCATTGCGGTAGTATCATATCCCTATCATCTTTTCTAAATCCATCTTTCCTTTTCTCTGCCCTTTCCTTTCTTCTCTATCCTTTTCTCTTCTTTGCGGTTAACCCACGGTCTGCCGTGCCAATGAATGCGTGGCTAGGGGCGAGCTTAGTGGCAAGCGTGCCGACCGTCCCGGGATCAAGCTCCCCGGGTACTATAGTGCTGTACCTCAGCATGTCGGGCTCAGTTTGGGCTGACCTCCATCCTCACTTTTCGCTCGTGGGATTCATTATGACGAATTTTAATAAACTTAATTTGTTAAAAAATGACGGCGACGTGGTTCGTCATCAGTCACATCCTAATTCCCACAAGGGCGAGAAGCGACTTACGGAGAGCCATTTCGCTACGATGAATGTGAGAGGAAGGATGGATGGATGGATGGATGAAGCAAGGAAAGTGTGCTGGGATCGTAGCGTATGGAGATTTGTGGTCTCTGCCTACCCCTACGGGAAACAGGCGTGACGATATGTATGAATGTATGTTATAAGAGAGTAGATGTAAGGCTTGTATGATTAAAGAAGACTTCAGAAAACATGTAGAATTCTTCAAAGAACGTATTCTTGCTGTCTCAAGCAGTATATGATAATGATAATATTTTACAATAAATTAATATTTTTTGAGTTAAACATATATATATATATATATATATATATATATATATATATATATATATATATATATATATATATATATATATATATATATATATATATATATATATATAATGCTTTCATAGCTGCCAGCTGCATCTTGAACATATATAATAACAAAAAATAAGTAGTAAAGGTAAATCTTTCTCTTCTAACTGCACGGCGACATACATAGAGTTAGCTCACCCCACTCCCACTTCTACTTCGTGAGCGTTGTGGTAACAACAACGCCCATAGGCCAATGTCCAGCTGTCACCTGTAAAAGCTGTCTTCACGATGCGATTGCAACGGCAGCTATTATGCAGGTGTATCGAAATATGTTAGTTAATAGTTCCGTGACAGTACTATTACCGTACACTGGAATTACTGTTCTTTACTGGAATCTTCTTCATGTGTCATCTCCATCTCGGAGGTCGGAGACAGTTTGTCTCTATTCACTCCTTTCCTCAGTCAAGCGAATATACTTCTTTTTGTCTGTCACCTTCGATCAGATTTTTTATATTTTAAGTCCATAAAGTTCTTCTTCTATCGCCGTCTCTTCTACTTTCTATCTTCAATAATAACTTTTAATAAATTGTATTTCACGTTTCAATAAATATGACTAAAATATTCTGAATTCATTATTGAATACCGGATTACAAAACATTAGTGTGATATCATTTCAACAGTACCTATATAGTGAGGCCGAGGAAAATAACATTCCAAAGAAGTTTCAACGACCATTTGGTTCAGGATTCGCAGCGTATAGGATTAATTCCGTTACTCACTCCTGTTTCACAAATCAAACCCCATCCTCGTCATTCCACAAATTACACGGTCTGGACCGTATAAAATGGCTTTTAATAAAATGCATAAAATGGGAAAATTTTAGACGCGCTATCAATTTCCAAGTAAAACTTTTTTCGACGAATTGATTTAATATTGTCTATCCATTCTATTTGATATTAAATACTGAGTGAATCTACTTTTAACCCACCCTACCCAGCCACCCAGCACTAGAACTTGACCTGAACCCCCTGTCACCCCTAACCTTGGATCAAAGCTTACGCCTGTCGGTATTTCCACGACACTCGCAAACGTTGCACTTCGGATGACGTTTGACGTAATCTGTACTGATCTAAAAGTTTATATTTGCCTTTCATTATTGTATTTATTTGTCATTATATTCATATGTCATTAAAGCAATATTAACATTTTTTTTTAAAGATCTGGCGTGTCATCTGATGTAATGCAATTAACGCCGCACATAAACATCCGCAATGCAGTGCAGAAGAGTTTCCGGCCTTTAAGTGCAGTCGGAAGACACGCAAATACCGGAGCCCGACATAACGCGGCTGAGTACTCCAGCATGGTATTCGTAACAGATGTCCCCACGTAAAAGAAACAAGCGTGAATAAAGTACAATGATAGACAGCCATAGTACAATGATAGCATCGAACCCACCACCTTAGATCGTAAGTGCAATCCTTACTAACTGATCGATTGCTGATTTGCTTTCAAAGTGGTAGAGCCACGCTGCAGAAGAATACTCTGTCAAGAATGGCATATTATTTGTCTGTAGCATGAATGGGCCGGCTCGCCTGGGGAAGTACCACACTCCCCCAGAAAACCGGCGTCTGAGTGGTGGCTTAGCTACCGCGCTTCGTCCGGTGAGCACTTGAGTTCTGGAGGCCCAAACTCCTCCTCCTCCCCCTCCCCCACTCCTCCACGTCCCATAATGACCCTTTCTTTAAAGGCCGGCAACGCTCCTGCACTACCTATGGCACTGCGGATGTCTATGGCGGCGTTGATTGCTCTCCATCAGGTGACACGCCTGCTCGTTTGCCTTCCTATACCTTAAAAATAATATTTTTTTAATTGAAAGCGAATTTATTTAAATCTTATTTTAACAGCACTATTATTTTATTCCTCTCAACTTACGTCTTTTAAATGTCTTTTGGGTCTCTTGTCTTGTTAAGGATCAATTTTCACTAGACTACGAAGCTTGAAATGATTGGAGAGTTAGATAAAGTGAATACCTTTAGTGCTTAAAGTTAATATAAAAGTTACCAGAACAATGATCGCTGAACGTAGTTCAGAAATATGATGCAGAACAAAACAATGAAAAGAAATGCAGGCGCTACAAACTAATTAAACTTAGAAGTTAAGTCTTGTTGTTGTAAGATCTATTGTCAGTTCTTGTTTTTCTCTTTTATAAACATAATATCGTCAATATTTTAATATTTGTTTGTTTTTTTTACTTTAGAATGTAGCGGCCACGATCTTATTTAATCTTGTGGACACATAGTTCAATGTTATATTATCCCTCAATTATTTTTTTTCTAAATATTGATATAGAATGTTCTTTATGCAGCCTTCCTCTTTCTAAAGAAATATACATGAACCCATTTCGCTTCTCCAATACAGATTGGTAGTACACCCAGACTCGAATAAATACCTTGAGGCTAAACTACTAGTAATATATATATATATATATATATATATATATATATATATATATATATATATATATATATATCCCAAGCGGAAATTAAACCGGTAAACATTTCCAGTGCTTTCGATGTATAAAAATATCAAGAGTAAAAAGCTATAGAAACTCCATAAAAAATATAATACACCATAGTTAATTAACAACCTTCAGTCGTGTTCGTACGAGACATTTTTAAGTCGGCGCATACGTGTAGTGAAATTCAATTTTCGCGTGGGAGGGATTTATCTGGTAGCCAGATATTATTACGAGAGCCCTGGAGCGGTGCGGGATGCAGTTTCGCGTTGCCATGGTTACGGCTGGGGCTCGCTGCAGCTCAAACAGGCGGGCGCAGGTCGCTCTGACCTTGTTCCAAATAACAGTATTTGCTATTCAGTTGTTAAAAAAAAATAAATCATTATTTGCATTGTATTACTTTTATAATAATTACGCTACTACTAGAAAGTCAAAGACTACCTTGATAAGATTCACAAAAAAAACACAAATACAAAAAATAATGTTGTATGCATACTGTAACCTTCGCCCCCTTCTCCTCTATGTTTTGTTTGAAAATATTTCAAACATTTAAATAATTAATAAAATTAATTATTTATCTATTATATGTGACCAAGAAGGTGATATTGATCTTTCTACGGTTATATTTTTAAGCCATATTTTTAATATTTTAGTGTGATCGTCTTAGTTAGGACCTTTTGTTACGTTGTGATTTGTAATAACTGATTCTTTTAGGCATTTCTTGGAAGAATGAATATTCACGTAAGTGATCAGAGACCTAAGAGTGACATAGAGCATACTGGTTAATAATTATAATATCCAAGATGTAGCGGCCACGATCTTATTTAATCTTGTGGACACATAGTTCAATGTTATATTATCCCTCAATTATTTTTTTTCTAAATATTGATATAGAATGTTCTTTATGCAGCCTTCCTCTTTCTAAAGAAATATACATGAACCCATTTCGCTTCTCCAATACAGATTGGTAGTACACCCAGACTCGAATAAATACCTTGAGGCTAAACTACTAGTTATATATATATATATATATATATATATATATATATATATATATATATATATATATATATATATATATATATATATATATATATATATATATAAATATATAGCGGAAATTAAACAAGTAAACATTTCCAGTGCTTTCGATGTATAAAAATATCAAGAGTAAAAAGCTATAGAAACTCCATAAAAAATATAATACACCATAGTTAATTAACAACCTTCAGTCGTGTTCGTACGAGACATTTTTAAGTCGGCGCATACGTGTAGTGAAATTCAATTTTCGCGTGGGAGGGATTTATCTGGTAGCCAGATATTATTACGAGAGCCCTGGAGCGGTGCGGGATGCAGTTTCGCGTTGCCATGGTTACGGCTGGGGCTCGCTGCAGCTCAAACAGGCGGGCGC
The DNA here is from genome assembly GCA_031353405.1 of Baronia brevicornis. Classification (NCBI taxonomy): domain Eukaryota; kingdom Metazoa; phylum Arthropoda; class Insecta; order Lepidoptera; family Papilionidae; genus Baronia; species Baronia brevicornis. Next base: position 7,687 of record JASFAT010003586.1, on the reverse strand, counting down.
AGGTCGCTCTGACCTTGTTCCAAATAACAGTATTTGCTATTCAGTTGTTAAAAAAAAATAAATCATTATTTGCATTGTATTACTTTTATAATAATTACGCTACTACTAGAAAGTCAAAGACTACCTTGATAAGATTCACAAAAAAAACACAAATACAAAAAATAATGTTGTATGCATACCAACCATTACACACACAATACCACTTTGACAACACGAGGTATCCTCAAGTGTAATAGACTCTATGGAAGACCACTAGGAAGTTAAATCAATCAGTCAGATCTAATGTGAGTCAGCTAGGTGTTCTGACTGGCACGGAATGTCTTAGGTATTAAGCCCGCCTCATGTACGTTGTTGAGCATTAAAGATAATAAAAAAATTAAATTTCTCTATTCTTTTTTTAATTTTTATTTGCTCATCCCATTAAAACCTACTTTCCTTCCATTACTCATATCTTTATCATAAGGTAGACAACACATCTGCAATGCCCTTAATATAGCAGACAACGCCATAGTCAGTAGCTTACTTTGAGGGGGTAGAGCTCTGGACCACAGACAATGAATGACACCTATTTATATTTTAAAATCAGTAAGTTTAATTTAAAATCGTAGTAAGAAATAACTATTATAAAATCTTATATTATTGTCAGTTATGTTGTTTAATTGTGGTGGCGTATTATGCAATATAGTTCGATTACGGTGTATATGTGAAGTGATATGAAATAAATGCGTGTATCGTAACTTTTTAAGTTGACTGAAAAAGTCCATAGAATGATTTGGTAAAATGGTCACCATTTTATCAAGACGTAACGTGGTAAGCTGACTTATTACATTTTAAGAGATTGGATATTAATGTATTTTACTTGACACTGGCATAATAGTTGTAACTAATTGCCTTCAAAGAAAATAAAAGCCTCTACATTTTGTATCACTAAAACATGGTCATATTTTATTACACTTAGCTCTTGGCGTAATTGCTCCTATAGGTAACTTAGTATACAGCCCAGGGTCGACCGGCGCCAGCTCGCCTGTTTTGCATTCCAGTTTACTTTAGTACGGCCAATAACGCGCTGTTTATATTGATTTACGCTTTAAAAGCTTGAATTTTTAATTAAGTTTTTAAAGTGGCTTTGTAGAGTCACTTATCGGCCTGTATTCGATTCAGAGTGCGGGAGGTGTAAAGGTACCAGATATTGTAACTTATTGTTTGGGGAGGGGGGAGATGATCCTCACCTGAACCTGATTTTATTTTTCACTTCGTGTCGTAATGATGTTAACAATATATAACGGCGAAAGAAGTCCCGCAGTTTTTTTTATCTTACTTTCAGTGGCAAGGCAGCGTTACACGAATTTCATAGTAATAAAATATGCCCATAGACAATCCTCTTTTTTTCCAACATAATTTTTTCTAACATAAGTTCTGTAAGCATACTTTTTAGGGTAAATAAGCATGCCTGTCACCTTATGGGGTAATGCCATAATAAGTGATCACCGCAGCCCATAATATCGGTGTAAAGTAATATCGGCGGCGTCTCAGATCCGTTGTCGGCCTTCTGTTCTTTTTTAATCGCAAAGAATCTAAAACTTGTAGGCCCATTAAACCTTACTAGTTTTTGTTGGGCACAGATCTCTCTAACTTAAACTTAATAATACTATAGCTTATAAATCTACAAATGACATAAGCATATAAATTATAACAGTATCAAACATAAACTTAGAAATCTAACTATAACTATTTATTTACAGAGTACCAGAAACGTACAACTTTAAATTTTAAATAGTTGTAAATATACAAGTTTAAAATATTTTCTTACAAATATTTATTTTAGTATGTATAAGAAGTGTACGTTACCACTTTTTCTCTTACCTTTTTATACCGTTAATGATATCAGGAACCATAAATTTTAGAATCCTTCAGCCATAAAAGTTTATAAAAGTGATTTTGAAAGAATTATGAGAGCGGAAGAAAGATTTAATGCAGCGGGAGAAGGAAGGAAAAAGGAATTGGACTTTCGAATTCACACTGAGAATCATAGAACAGAACAAATGTATTATATTCTGTGAGGATGTGGTACTCCATGGCTTTATCATTAGAATAAATCGATTTATTTATTAAAATTTACAGTGTAAGTCAAAGGAAGGCGAAAATTGATACAGAAGTTAGCGTTACCGTTGTAAGCGAACTGCGGAAATACGTTTGGTATCCGCTGAACACGGTTTGTAATCTCCGGTCAATGTAATAGCGTAACCATAGACGTGGTGGCCATCCGTGTAATTTGCGAGACATTTCCTTGACGAGGTATCTATCGGTAATTGCAAATAGAACCATAAGGCTATCTGTGCAATGTGATTTGTATTCAAAGATTGCTAAGATTTTGAATGAAATGTGAAAATTAACTCGAAAGGATCTGTGAAATGAGTGAAATTAGAAATAAATAGAAATGTTTATTTGTAATACATCTTTTTGTTTTTTACAGAAACATAATTCTCAAATTAAAACCTAAATAGATTTTATATTTAACATATAAAAGAGAGAAAAACAAAAAAAAATTACAACCCATAATGTTAAAACTTATAATATATGTTGAGTTAATCTTACGCGGAATATTGACACATTTTTAACGAGCCAATAAGCAAGCATGTCTAGGGTAAGAGTGTGAAATGGGAAGAGGAAAAGGAAGTCATAAAAGAAGAAAATGGAAGAAGAAAAAAGAGTTGAGCCTCCGATTTATTGCACTTGCCGTGCAAAACATGGTATTACAGGGGAATGCGACATTATAACGCCGATATTTTGTGATGGTATGGTATTACCCCGATTAAGTCGGCTAATTCAAAAATTATTATGCATGTTTCAAATTAAAAAATAACATATTTGTTTATGGAATTTGTAAAGAACTTCTCAAAAACATTTATTTATAAACATTAAATAAAGTATCATATCATCGGCATAATTATCGGAATTCGAAATCGAAGTCCATCTGAGTAAATTTTACAGAACCAACAAAAAATTTAATTTCTCTCATAGTTTGAGATATTTTTATAGAACCATTTTTTAATAAAAATAGATGTATCTCTTGAAGTAAACACGAAGTTATTCATCGGATAAGCTTTAAGAATATCTTTTAATGGCATCAAAAGTGAGAAGTGAGTAAAATGTTTTTATGGAGTTACGAATTCTGATAATTATGCCCACGATATGAGAAATTAACAATACAAAAGTAAATAAAGTATATCATAACTATAATGTACCACCAACCTACATCAAATTATCTTTATAATAATGTGGCCATCCTACGGATGTCTGGAAGAAATTAGCGATAAGATCGCCATTTGTATATAAATATTACAATCAATAATTGTATAACTTTAATTTTGGTGTACAATAAAGAATATATTTATCTATTTATCTATCTAAAGTATACAGACCGACACAAGTAACATTGGTACATAAGCGGACATACATATGTGGCAACCGCCCCCAAAATTTTCATCCTCTTCATCTGGTATTGCAGTTGCTACGGTGTACGTAAAGTTTCCTTATCCTTTTCTATAAAACATAACATTATCATCATCAATCTTCGGTATTGCTTGATTTAAACTTCTTCCAAAGGCGACGTCTAACTCGATCTTCCGCTATACGCATCCAGTTTTGCCGGCGGCTCTGCACAGATAATATTTAATACAGGTTAAGGCCGGCAACACTTCCGTAACTCCTACGGTGTCGTAGTTGTATATAGGAGGCGTTGATTGCTTTCTATCAGGCGACACGCTTGCTCGTTTGCCTTTCTATCCCGTAAAAATAAGGTTTTATGCTCAAAAGTCATAACGAGGCGGACTGAATGCCAATGAGCATTTTTACTCAACTTTCAGGTAAAAGAGAGAAAAATATTTGTATTTATCGCTCGATCTCATCCTTAATTACAAGCCTATATAGAAGTACTTGAATCGATATAAAATAACGATAACTGTACGCGTTTATAATTATTACGAGCGAGCCCTTTGTCAAATTTAAGCGGTCGGTTATTGAGGGTCGTGCAGTCTATCCCGATATGTAATGACATCTATTGTCAGTGCTGTTTCAATTTAGCAAAGTGAAGGCATTTCACAATGTATTGGGAACTCAAATGTCAATGGGAATTGCAGGGATTGCATCTTAATATATATTATATAGATAAGACGTAATTGGCTACATGGCAAAGCTTCCGCTTAGATATGTACATACATTTATGAGATATAAGAGGCAACCGATAATATTTCAAATACCGAAAGCTCTAGGACTTTATTATAGGTAATTTATTATCAAATTTTAAACACAGAAAAAAATTGACCTGGTTTACATGTTAACAATTTTTAATAGTTTCATAAATTGCCCACAACTACTTTCGAAAATTAGCTTCCGTAATCCCGTCGTATTATATGAAAAATAATGAAATATCTAATCGGCCTTTTTTTCAGTTGTCATTTATTTATGTCAGCTGTAAGTTTTTCAATTTTTGTTAATACAAAATACTCATAAAATAGCCTTAGTAATCCTTGGTTTGTTTTTATCAGCGTTTTCATTAGCGTTTAAAAGTTCTCTGCTGCAAATAGACAACATAGACAAAAAAAAGAAAGGAGGACTGCACAGGATTTTTGTAGTGTTTTACAATTAAAAAGTTTTATTAACTTTTACGTCAGATTTTATTATAAATATGAGAATTTATTTAACGATATACCAGGGAGAAATGTCACAATACTTGTATTGTTTTAAAAACAATTGTTTATTATGTCTTTAATAAATTTTATAATAAAGTAGAGTTTATTATAAAGGTTTCATTATTTAAATAAATGTAAATTAATTTATTACAGTACTTTAAAAAAATACTACACAACTTTTGGGTAGTATGTTATGTGTAGTATTGAGAGGGGAATATAAAATTCATCAAAGGGTGAAGGACCTCCGTGAACTGACCTTGTTTAAAGGGAACCTCAATGTAGGTCAGTTACATCGATCGTAACTCACAAATATCGGATACACATAGATACAGATATGCCAGTGGTGAGGCGTAAAACAGATGGAGGTACAGATTCCTTGTGTAATAAAACTTAAAAATTCAACGACTGGCATACAATGAAAAAAAATCGAGTTAGAAACATGTATCTACCCACAATAATATCATCTCATATAATGTAATGCCAATCATCCTTGCGTAACTTAAGTACTTAGCTCTTGTCGATGTACAGATTTCTATTTTCTTTGATTTAATCTAACATTTTTTTTATTGGAAAAGAAGGAAAACGAGCAGGCGTTTCAGCTGATGAAAAGCAATCAACGCCGCCCATAGACTTCCGCAGGGCGTTGGGCCTCCGGAACTCGACCGCTCACCGTACGAAGCGCGGTGGGTAAGCTACCACTCAAACGCTGGTTTTCTGCGGGAGTATGGTACTTCCCCGGGCGGGCCGGCTCGCCCGGGGAAGTATCATATTCATGCTACAGACAAATATTGTGCCATTCTTGACAAAGTATTCGTATGCAGCGAGGCTCTACCACTATTAAACTAACATACGTGAACTTGAATACCCGTATGTCTAAATAGAGAATATCGTAGGTGGTAGATCAATTGATTTGGCAGAAACTTGCGATGGTATCGTAAGGTGGTGGATTGCTAATCATCCAGGTGATGGGGATGTAGTGCTAATATTAGATTATATTTATAGAAGGTTGAACAAATCCTCAGAACACACGAATCATCGATAATAGATTGGGCAATTTATAATCGTAAAAATTGCGATTCTAAGTCGTACATCAAAGGCCATCAACGCTTCCGCACACAGCAGATGTCTATGGGCGGCGTTGATTGCTTTCTATCACGTGAGATGCCTGCTGGTTTGTCTTCCTATCTCATTAATAAATATCATTTTGTTCTTACGAGTCAATTCAATTTTACTTGATAAATTTTCATATTATATTTCAATAAGTTCTAACCAAAAAAGATATCCAAACACAAATGTCTTCGTTGAAGTCTTTGAAGTTTTAACTAATGAATTAATTGCATTAGTCGAAGTTGAATAACTACGGATGCGAGACTGCTTTTAGTGACGTGATATATATATATATATATATATATATATATATATATATATATATATATATATATATATATATATATATATATATATATATATATATATATATATATATATATATATATATATATATATATAAAACGTTTGTTTTACAACTTTTTATTTTACGAACATTTTTAAAATTTTTGTTTTAATTCTAGATTCATGCAGTTAAAATAAAGATGTGTCTACATTGAATTAATGTATGAGATAAAATCATACATGCATACATCGTCACGCCTGTCTCCCGTAGGGGTAGGCAGAGACCACAGATCTCCGTCTGCTACGATCTCGGAATACTTTTCTTGCTTTCTCCACACACATCACTCTCCTCTTGCAAGCCTGCCGGTCATAGGTACTCTTGAACTGGCCTTTTTTAAAAACTTAAATATAAAGATTAGACTTAAATAAGAAGATAAAGGATACAATGATCTCTTTAAAAGTAAATCTAGCAGAACAAAACATCACCAGGCAGCAACACATGTCACGTGACACATATTCTCCACACGACTGTAATTGTATAAAACAACATTTCTAAATTTATATGAAAAAAAAAATGTTAAGCACGATACTTTATAAAACAAACCATATGGCTTTTGGAATAAACTACAAGTCAGTAACTTTACACTGTTACAAGGACAGAGGAAAAAAACAATAGTTTGTGAAAATAACAAAAGGGAGATTAAAATTTGTTCGTCGTGTGCAACAAGCAAATACCTATTTTACAATTGTAAAGTTAAGCATTTTACACGGCAAACTTTCAGGCGTGTCGTCAAATGGAATTTTATTCGGTCCAACAGTACACAACTACGCAGAGAGTTTTTAGCGTAAAGCATACCTGTTGTAAACTTTAATTTCGCAGGGATGCGAGGCCCGGATGCATCGCACCGTTGCCATGCCAACGGCTGGGGCTTGCAGCTCGAACGCGACCCGGCCTTAATTGTGTAGTTAGGGAGGCAAAAGTTAACAAAGAGCTTTTACTGAGTGAATCTATCAAAGCTTTGAGTTGCAAAATTTTTACATATTTATTATCTATTTTTTTTTTTATTACAGGCCATATATGTGGGATATAGAGTAGGTTAAAGACAAGACCTTCCTATTTTTAATGTTGTGGGAAAAAAATACCTATTTTATGTACTTAAGGAGTTTCAGATCTTGCAGAACATTGGAATATGAAGGTATTACTATTTACGTTATTTTAAAGATCACAGAGAGAAAAATTGAAAGGAGAAGGAAAAAATAAAAAGTTAGGGCGGACGGAAGACAGAATTTAAGAAATTCGCCAAGGACCGGGACAAATAGAAATTGATGATGTTATATCGTTAATAATATTTCGTTCAATAATATACGCATATCGATAGAACAGAGATAGAAGGCATTACTACATCCAAATTGTCATTCGATTGGCTGGGCAAATTACATTTAGTCTCGTGATGTGGTTGTAACATCAACGTATTGTATTGCATAGCCAGTGTACCGTTGTCAATGTCCGTTCGATCTGTCTTGTGGCAACCGCCAATATCCTGTCACAATGCGTGGCATCCCTTTGTAGTTACCGCGTTCACTTGTTGAATTTACCTATACTG
>JASFAT010003349.1:0-124329 GCA_031353405.1 Baronia brevicornis | reverse complement strand
AAAAGTAATGACGAAGATCATTATTTTATAAATATATATAAATATCTTTAAAAATAATCATAGGTGCTAATACGTCGTTCAAAATAATAATTATCCTTGACACTAGTAAAAATTATGTTATGACCGCATGTTACACCATCCCCTATTGATTAGCGTAATTGAAACGTAATGTAATTAACGTATGTTGTGTTGTAACGTGTGGTACTGAACGCGTTCCCGTACTAACACGTAATCTTTACGGGGCTTCTTCTTCAAATAAAACTCTCCTCCAATATTATTAATTTATTTCTTGGTCACTCATATGTGCTTACAGCTATTAACTTTATTTATTAATATTTTTTTGTCTATCACCCTGACGATAGTGTATCACCAGCCTAAACCAAATTATCTTTTCGCTGTCGATAAGACCGCTTTTGTATATAAAAAAATTTATAACTTTGTTTTTGGTGTACAATAGAGAATTTATCTAGCTATCTATCTACAGTATTAAAATCTTACTCACAATTGCATTGGATTGGTATTTTAGCAACTACGGCACAGGAAATATAGCAGGCCGAAATATTTCGTGTGTTCCTGCCGCCGAAAGTACCAGACATTCAGTTTTTGTATATACTTTGACAAACGGCCAAAACGTGAATGTGTTCTTAATTATACTCCGCTTCGAGATAGCATCAAGCATTATTAAACTTGGTCTCTGTCGTACTTTAATGTGTGGACAATGCAATTCCAATTACATTGTTAAAATTCAATATTGAATATATTGGATTGTCACATAAGTTCATTCGGTTTTTAAACATTTATTCAGAGCAAAATACATTAAAAAATAAAAGCTTTTATTATTAACTATATTGTCCATTATTTTGTATCACTCTGGCCCAACGTTCAGACAATTGCATATTGCCCTCTCTCCAGAAAGCTTCGTCTTTGCTCTCGAAAAATCTCTCAAGATGAATTTTTGTGTCCTCCGAAGATGTGAATTTTATTTTGTTAAGGTAATTTTGTAGTAAGCGGAATAAATGGTAGTCGGATTGTGCAATTTCCGGGCTATATGGTGGATGAGGTACAATATCCCATTAAAACCCTACTAACTTCTGTACGGTGGTTACAGATGTATGTGTTCGCGCATTAACATGGTGGAAACATATTTGTCGTCTATTAAACAATGCAGGCCGTTTTTGTCAGCAAGAACAGTCTTCACACTGGCAAATTGTTCACAGTATTGGAACGAATTGATAGTCTGATTATTCGATAGCAGCTCACCATAGACTACGCTTTTTACATCCCACCAAATACACAACATCACTTTCTTCAGGTCTGCGGAGCACTATCTTTTTTAGACCAAGATCTACGGTGCACAACGTTGTTGTACAGTATCCATTTTTCGTCGCCAGTAATCATATTCTGAAGAAATAGTTCATTCTGGTTCTTTTTAATGAGCTGATCAGAAACAAGCATATGTTGCATCAGCTGGCGCTCATTTAAATCATGAGGAACCCACACATCAGCACAATTGACATAGGCTTCAGCGTGGAGGTGTCTTTGAACGGTACTATGCGACACATTCACGTCGTTCGCAATCTCACGCAGTGTAAAATGTGGATTTTCGTCCACCACAGACAATATCGTGGCCCTGTCAGTTATTACAGGCCGTCCGGAGCTCGTAATCTTTAAGACTAAATTGTCCGCTTCTTAACCTGACATACCACTTTTATACGACGCGATCGGTAACTGCAGATGCCCCGTAGACATTGCATATTTTTTTCGTTACTTGGGTTGCGTTTTTCCCTTTTTCGAAAATAATACAACATAATATGCCGAAAATGCTCATTTTGCTCTTCCATTTTACTATACACGAGGTCACAACGAAGTAGCAAAATTAAATAAATTTTACACTAAAATGTAGCCACAAGTGTACTCTACAACTGACGTTACGAAAATAACCCCTCCACCTAAATATTTTCCATCCAATAGGCGTCAATATCAGTTCTCCAAAATACGAACGAACTTATGTGACACCCCAATACATATATAGGCTGTTTGTGGTTATTGTTGAAGGTGATGATAAAATTTATATTCGTATCATTATCATCACCACCGATAGTTCTAATTTTCAGGTAAATGCTGCTGCTCATCCATTGGTGTTTGCTCCTATAATCGCCTCGTACAACACCTACGATAAAAATGGGGCAGCTCTATGGTACTAATTAGACAGATTAGTAGTAAGCATTTAAAAAGTTTAAATAAAATCGAAATTATTTATAGTAAGTAGTCTTCTTAATAGGACTTTTATCAACATCTTTTTTTTTCATCTACGTTCTCACATTAAATTAAAATACTTGGTTTAACTTAAGCTTGTGGTTTATCTATTCCAAAAACTTTTGGTAAGAAAAACTTAATGAAATCCTTCATGTTCAGTGTACTACATTATACATTGGCACCCCGTGGCGTGTGTCGTGTTTCGTTTATCGTATCATCTTCAACGTGTACGTCTGCATTTCTGTTCTTTAGCATTTATAAACAAAACCAATGATTCCATGTCCAATAAAACGTACGTATGCTTTCATTTCATGCGGTATTTTTCGAAACATGTCTTTTTTCGTTTGTTGCTAAATATATCATACTCGTTTAGAATAAATTTCTCTTTGCTACGTGTCCCGACGCCTGATTTCAATGAGGGGCTCCCGAACGACGATGCATTCTCGTTTGTCTCATTTGTTGTATCTTGTGACTTGAGAGTTGTCATTTCTTATAAATAAGAATCACTAATTTAAGGCTTCATTTGAACCGATCAAGATGATTGTAACATATTAATAAAAATTGCGTTTTGTATCTCATTAAAATTTAAGCGTAGAGTTTTTGTACAGGTTTTGAGCTGACAGCTTTAATAAATATATTGAAAAGTTGTTCAATAAATAAGCATGTAACATACGAAAATCTGTTCATAAACAATATGTATATTATCTTAAACAATATATATATACGGATAGTGTGGAGGAAACTTTGGTTTTAAGTCTGGCGATTGATAAGTTGTTATTTTCAAAGTAGAAATGGTATTATTATTATTCTAGCCAATTCGGCTAAGATAAGCTATTTTTTAAATCCCAAACTTTCCATCTTATAGAACGATTTTATTTTTATTGTGATTAGAGAAGAAATTGAATGTAGTCTCGTCGAAACATATTAGACATATAAATTATATCCAGAGGCCGGGAAACTTAATTTTTGTTTTATAACAAATTTTAGTTTCGAATTAGATTTGAACCCAGAACTATTGTCTCGAACTCAAGTACTAATTAATCTTGTCTCAATAGTGAACTTTTATAAGAAAATAGAGTTAATATTCGAATTCTGTTTAAGTTAACACTAGACAGTTTTGGAAACCACGGGAGATCAATGTTACGGACCGAAAGTAAATGATAAAATTATGACATTGGAGGTTTTTATTCTCTTAAGTGGAAAAATATACCAATATTATAAGTTATTTACTTTTCATATAATATTATATCTATTGCAAGCGCGAGTTAAAGTAATCTAAAACTGCTAGGACGAGTTTCCTACATATATCTTGCGCCATAACATTCGAAATAAAACAAAGTTTTTCAGTAAATTCTACATTTTAGAAGGAGGAGTTTCGAATTTTGACAAGTTACCGGCCGTAAACTTTTTCAAAAACTTTTATGTACCAGTAAACTCGTACTTGTGGCACCGAGAATGTATTTTTTTTGTTCTTGTTTATTTATATGCATATTTTTTAAACTGTTTACACATTGCCAAAGACGAATGCCCATTATGGACGAGTGTAATGAAATTTTGATGCTGCGAACTGTCTAAGTTCTGTGGTCGACAGGTCATCGGTCCAGGGTTCCAAATCTTGATAACATGAGAGGGACCAATTTCCACACTATTTAAGAGTTATTTTAAACTAAAAGACATCAAAGACTTCTTTGTTACACATTCTTCAAAGTTATGTCATAAAAATTTGAGTTGTTTCTAAACAATCTTATTATATTTGAATATATCAACTTTGAATATTATGTTTTATCACGAAAAGTAATTGAATTTTCTGAAGATAACATTAAAACTATATCGCTAGATTATGTAAGTTATCTTGTTTCCTAACCATATCTATTTATTGATGAATAATAATATGATCCAGATATATTGTTGTCACTCGAGACCTAAAATGAAGGCCATTCCTTTGAATATTTAATATGAATTACTGAATAAACTTATCAAATAATTTGTTTTAATTTGGTTCAAAAAGAAAGGAGCGGTTCTTGAGCATATAACTAGTTAGGATTGTTCAATATAATAAAATATTAAAGATTTTTACTAGGACATAATATCTCAATTGAATTTTTAAATAAAATTAACCATGAACTCTGCGACTGTACCTACCAGTATACACGGTCAAATGATAGGTAGGTAACCGAATGAAAAATAATGACAGGTGTCGCTAGACCGTGGCTGTATGTTTGTTCACAGCAAATTTAATTTATGTATTAAAGAAAAAGGAAAAAAAATTAAATCATTTCTGTATGCAATTCTAAAACGATTTTATAAATGGTTGAACTTAATAAGTTATTTTAACAAAATCATGCCATGAACTTGATTATGAAAATGTAATAAATAAAATTTGCCAATAGATGCCTTTCTGATCAAAAAACTAAATGTTTGGTCTGCCTTAGAAAATAAAAAAAATCGTTTGTATACTAGTTGTCTGTATTCTACCGGAAAACGAAATAAAGTATAAAAGATTTTCCAATAAAACTGACATATCGTTTTTAGGTCTTCCTTAATTGTGTAACATCCCTGAAACTTGCGGGGCCTTTATGTCTTCATCAATCATATATATACATATGTATATATAACATCAATATACATATGTGTTCCTTTTTTTTTGAAACATGGGTTTGATTCCCACACGATATATGTTAACGTGCGCATGCGTGCGTGTGGGCATGCGTCGTTCATATTTAATAAATATAATACATATCTTAAAATGTCAAACAATTTATAAAAACTATACACATGTAAGTGCTTATTGAGAGCGGTCCACTCTATTGAAAATCTGCCACGCGTTCGGATCTCTTCCACTTTTCCGTGCACAACCAGGCGCTCGATGGAGTTGTTATCGTTATTTAAATCTTTATCGTAATGTAAAAACACTTATGATAATGTAAAATCTCTCGTATGAATTAAATTAGGTTACATTACAAAGAAGATATACTGTTCTAGTTATTGGCAAGACATACTGTACTATGTTGTTTGTATAAATCCTTTATAATGTCATACATACTTTTGTTTAATGTTTCATATATTAAAATGTTTATTGATCTTAATATAATAATATAATAACATAAAAAGTTTAAAAGTTTTTTCATGGAACGTTAGGTCTATTTATTTATAAAATAAAAAACAAATACAGGTCTGAATAAAATAAAATTTATTACTTACAAAAGTCTAAAAAGTAGTTTCTTTTCGATGTAAGTAGAACGTAAGTTATGATGCCTCGTAAGCTATCAAATATAAAAGAAAAGACTGATCGATTATTTAAAGTTTTACCACATACACAGCGCGATCTTCTGAAACTTATTTGAAAAGCAGAGACAATCGGGGGATCTGGAAAATGGAATTACATCTCAACTTACTCAATAGTTTTAGTGCCACGAGTATTGGGTTGTAACGTAAGTTCGGTTTTTTTAACATTTATTTAAAGCAAAATACATTTAAAATAAAAGCTTTTATTATTAATTACAATAAATTGTCCTATTATTTTGTATCACTCTGGCCCAACGTTCAGATAATTGCATAATGCCATCTCTCCTGAAGGCTTCGTCTTCGCTCTCGAAAAATCTCTCAAGATGAATTTTTATGTGATCCAAAGATGCGAATTTTTTTCTGTTAAGATAATTTTGTAGTGAGCGGCGTAAATGGTTGTCGGATGGTGCGATGTTCGGGCTATATGGAGGGTGAGGTAGAATATGCCATGAAAACCCTACCAACTTCTGTACGGTTACAAATGTATGTATGTGGTCACGTATTGTCATGGTAAAACATATTCGTTTTCTATTAAACAATGCAGGCCGTTCCGTCCGCTATTTCACGCAATGTCAAATGGGAATTTTCGTCCACCACAGAAAATATCGTGGCCCTATCAGTTTTTACAGGCCGTCCGGAGGGCTCACAATATTGAAGGCTGAATTTTCCGCTTCTAAACCTTGCATACCATTTTTGTACAACGTGATCGGTATCTGCAGAAACCCCCGTATACATTGCATATTTTTTTCGCTGCTTGGGTTGCGTTTTGTCCTTTGTCCTTTTTCGAAAATAATACAACATAATATGCCGAAAATGCTCATTTGCTCTTCCATTTTACTATACACGAGGTCACAAACTAAGTTACAAATCTAAATAAATTTTACACTAAAATGTGGTCACAAATGTACAGTACACCTGACGTTACGAAAATATCCCCTCCACCTAAATATTTTCCATCGAATAAGTGTCAATATCTGCGCGCCAAAATACGAACAAACTTATGTGACAATCCAATATTTTTCACGAAATTGTTGTACAAAGTCTATAATAAACACGGCATGTTTATATGTCTGTCGAAGTCAACGAACCTTGATTTGTGTGTATGCCATGAACTGGAAAATTTAACTGTCCAGTTCTTAACGTATTGTGCGTCGTGAAATTGCTATTTTCCGCTATATTCACATTCATGCATCTTCTTTAAAATGCATCATCACCTTCAACTAGCTTTTTTAATCTCTTCTCTTTGCTAATAGTAGCTATAACCTGTGAGATTAGGCAGGCTTCACAGATAAACTGTGATAATTTATGTCAACTTAGGTTTAAGGATGGTAATATAAATTTCACCCTATCGTTAGAGTCTAGTTTAGAATTGGAAGTATGTATATGTTATGAAGGTGCAGATGTGCATAATTAAATCGCTAAGCTTTGGTTGCGCCCCCTTACACCACAAGATAATCATAAGGATACATGCATAATGTACTCATAAAATCTTGTCAGCTGTATAAGTTAAAATATTTCTACCTCTATTAAGCTATGGGTTCTTTTTTAATATTATTTGGAAACATTAAGTGGAACTACTTCGGAGACCGTTACTTACGACACCATAACTTAGAACTAAGTAAAATGTTCAATATTAGACACAGCTGGGCATTCGTTGGCTCGGAGCCTAGTTTCGGTTTGTTTTTTTTGTCTAGACTTACATATGTACGCACACTGATGTATTTCCAGTTCAGAGCAGCGGAATTTATTCTAGATTCTGTTAAGTTCTCGTTTTAATTTAAGCCCGCTAAGGACGTGGATTGCCTTTTTATTTAACACTTTATATCTATCGTAATCATAAGTTCCGATGTTATTTAAGCGAATTCTACTAAAGCAATGTCGTATGATAAATATTGCAATAGTAATACTATAAATAGGGGATATATTTCGGTGGAGAGACTTTTCGGGACTAATCATTTGAAGTAATGCACAATAAAATATTTAATTAATTTTTAATCTTTTATTGTATGGTCTAACTAAATATAAAAAAAAAATAATTTAAAAGCTCAAATAGATACTATGAATGCAAAATAGTCCACACTGGGAATGACTGCGACGTGCTAGAATGTCTCCCACGAGGCACACGTTTCGCCAATAGACGATAGCCATTTATGGCGAGCAAACTCTTTGGGAGTTACACTCTAGACATGAATAACAAAAAGAAGCCCCCGGAGAAATTGTTCCAATTACAGCTACTCTATATTGTTTCTTACACCCACCCTTAATTGGTATTATTCCTACATCAACGTTGGTTCTATCTACACCATGATTAAAACAAAATATAACTTGCGACGTCGCAAGAAGAACAATGGAATTGTATTTACTCACATACATACATAGCAAAGATTAATTGTTATGTGGTCGTTGTTGTGGGTTGGTTATTTAACTTTATTATAGTACATTTTAATCTAAATGTGTAATATCTCGGTACACAAGTGTCAGACACCCCCTGTCAAATAGAGCAACGATTTGCCTAGAACGGTTGGTGGGAACTGGATGTGTTTTGGCTGCCGCAAGCTAATGATATTTTTGTAAACTAAGTCTAGTATAGTAAGATAGACAACGTCCTTTCCAGTAATATTCGTAAGAAATCCTATTTGTAATACTCTGATAATTCAATGATAGAATATTACGATTAAAGTTACAAATAATATAGTATTGGTTCTCTATGAGTCATCTCATAAAGAACCGACAACCGTTTGAGTAGACGAGTTCTGAGTAGAGATTTCGTCTGGGTGGGTTAATGGTGCGTCAATCTACGCTGTACTAACAGAAACTCGACACGTGTAGCCACCCTGGAAGAAATTTATAATCAGCTGTTGGTTGTTATAAGATAACTCATAGAATGATAAACTAAAATACTTTACGCGATTAATGTTTTCATTAATGATAAGTCTATAGATGCCACATTTGTAGCACTCCTATCTGAAGCCTATGATGATAGTAAATGAAATGTCGAATTAGAAGGAAACGAAAATACGACCAACGAAGACAAATAGCTAAAGAATAAATTTAAAGATGTTAAGTAAGATAATACATTATAGATTCTATTTTATCGCTCAGGTTGTAAATTAAAAAGCTTCCGCATTTAACAGCACATCAAGGGATAGCTGAGGACCCCAGTTTTCTGTACCCTATTTACTCTACTTGCTAGCACTAGAAAGAAGTATTTGTTTTATAAATAATGTCACACCGTGTGGTGATGAGGACTTAAGTGTCTATTTGCTGAATTTGTAAGCAGTTTCCATCTTTCATGGAATATTTCAATTTATCTCTCTTTGTTCTCTCTCCAATATTTTTTTAACAATTAAGTATTTTTTATATTACAATACAAAATATAATTTATTTTAAATATATTATATTTATTTGTTACAGGTATGTAAGAGGTTCGTGTTGTTCACAACATCGATGTGAACATTCACCAAATAAATGTAAAGGTAGGAATTAAAATAGGCATTCTTTTTTTTTCAAATCAGAATCACACCACACCAAGTAGATATAAAATCGTAGCCCAGTTCTTTCAACCACATTCGTGAACACATAGAGCAAATAAAGTTAAGAGCTTAAGAATTCAAGGAGAGCCCAGTTTGAAAGTGTGATTACGACGAGCACAGACCAATTCCGTTCACATTTTAGCAAAATTCGAATATACCGTAATGTTGGTTTGAAATTTTGAGGTTGAAATGAATGTAAGTTTCAAAACTTATTTTTCTAAATGTTTTTAAAAACTCAAAATATTTCGAAATTCTTAGAATTCCGACTGCAATCGGTCTTAAAATTGTGACACTTTTTTTTGTGGAATGTTATTGTTGGTCCTATAGCCTTCACAACTTCGTAGGAAGGACTGCATGTTGCAGATTGCAAACAACGATGACAAAAATTCGGCTTTGACTAGTTGCTTGCTTGCTTCTAATTTTACTACCATTTTTATTTGTGTAAATAGTTCCAAATGATCACGTTTCATACATTAAATGTAAAATAATGGGTCTACTAAAACCTTTCTTGGTTTCATCCATTTGTCTGCGATTTAAGTAGAATCTAGTCAAAATTATTTTTTTTATGGGATAGGAAGGCAAACGAGCAGGCGTGTCATCTGATGGAATGCAACAACGCCGCCCAAAGACATCCACAGTGCCATAGGCATTACAGAATCATTGCCGGTCGGTAAGAAATGTATAGGCTGGCTTTTTTTTTTAAAGTTCCAATGTCGTTTCGGTTAGGAAACACCGCTGGAGGAAGCTAAGTTCCACAGGGTGGTGGTGCGGGGAAAAAAAATGCGTCTGCACTGAGCGTTGCCGGGCTTTAAGAAAACTGTAGGCTTGTTTTTTGAAGGATTGATGTAGTTAGTCGTTACTTTCTTGAAATTCATTATTCTGGTAGAAAGTCAATAGAAGGTACGCTAAATTCCGAGAAAATCAATTATAAAAATATTATTGCATATTTACGAATCAATACTCCAGTACTCTAGGCATGTGTCTTCCTTATTTATGTGAATGATATAGGACCATTATCCTTTTGGAAGAGAGAAAGGGAGGCGAAAACATTTGAGAAAGGTTGGGTCTTCAGCGTTCAAAATGTATTATTTATATTTATGTAAACAACAGGATTACATTTTGTTCCGTGTACTTAATAAAAATAGATGGTGCAGTGCACTCGCCTTCGAAAGCGAGTCAGACTCTTATAGATTATGTAAACTTAGACTTCATTTGCACCGCGGCGCTTATAAAATCACCGCTCTTTTCAATGCAAAGCTTCACATCTAGAACGAAATCCAAATTTAGCATAAATTTACGTTGGTAAAGTTTCTCACACTTATATGTATTTCATTCAAGTGTCGCAATTATAAAGTATATGATAATCGATGCATTGATATTGGTTTTTGTTTTTCATTTAAAAATATTAACGTATTAATAAGTTTTATTAATATATTTTTAATAATTCTAATAGTAAATTTTAGTACCGATCGTCCGAGTTATGACATGTTATTTACATCAGTTGCATATTGTTGAATTACAGGCCAAGTTTATTTAGGTTAAATAGAGGTATAATCATCATAGAAACAAAGTTAAGTCATAGGTTGGTGGCGTGTAGTAGCGTTATCGATGCTTCGCGGTCGGTTAAGTATAGCGGTGACTTTCGGTATTACAGTAACAAGGAAAACTTAAAATGATCCCTTAACCCATTCGAGACCAACTGCCGTGCGCGATGGATTTCCGAGCCATAAAGATCCACAACACACCGTGTGTGCAATGGTATTTAATTAAATTATCAGTTAGATTAGATAACATGCCGTCGGGACTGCCGTCGGCTGAATGAAAATAAAAATCATCAAGTCTGTAAAAAAAAAATAATTTAATGTTGGTTTTAAATTGGCTTTCGTGACTCCTGCGGTGTCGCGGTTGTCTATGGGCGGTGTTGATTGCTTTCCATCAGGCAGCACGTTTACTCGTTTGCCCTCCTATCCCGTAAAAAATGAGATATCCAAAGCTACATATAAGTTTGCGGAAAAAAAGCAGTAATGGTTAAAGTGAATATGGATTCTGGGGATGGTCTTCAAAAATGTGTGCTGTCTCTAATAGGTTAAATAGGATAAGTCAAAATCGTTCAACGAACATCAAGAAGTACAACGGTATGCAAGATTAAATGTTCAGTTGCAGCCTAATTTCAACCTTTATTTGGCAACATGCCTACGCTCTCTATTGTTCTTCTGGCAGCAATTTTCGTCATTGTTAGGTACCGTCTAACACAGCGATTGTAGAATTATTTTTTTTATATTTCCGAAATCTTAGATATCGAAGGGCATTCTGTTGAAAAATATTGATAGGAGCTACGGGTTGCGAAATAGAAATATATTTTTTTTAAATATTCACGCCTATCTCTGGCTCTCCATTGGTCCAGAGGTCAACGCCAGCAGAGCCCTGCATGCTGAGGTAAGGCACCATAGTGCCCGGGGAGCCCCATCCCGGAACGGTCGGCACGTTTGTGACTAGACTCGCCCCTAGCCACGCATCCATTGGCACGGCAGACCGTGGATTGGCAAAGAATGGTTTTCTGAATGAAAAATTTACTCAGTTGATAGCTGTAGGCGATTATTGCTCTCTTCTTGTAACAATCAAGAGCTTGAAACTGTGTTATTTGTTTGAAAGTAGTTACGGGCTTTGCGTATGTTGAAGTCGTTTTAAAACTTTTTTCAAATGTCAAAATATCATACATACATAACATAATATCGGTATCATGTTTATTTAATAATGTATAACGTTAATAATTCCACCGCAAAACCTAATTATTAACGGATTCAAGCGTAACTTTATAATTATAATATCGATTTAATATATTCACAATCTTCGTAACGAACGAAGGTTCTTTTTAGTATATGTTAAAGTGAGTTACCATGTCTTTTTGCTTCAACTGTCAAATATGTTTATAAGCACCACAAGTATTCTCAATTTGACTAGGAAATTGTGCTGCAATTCTGGTGGGTTGACTTTCAATAAAATCCTTGTCCTCATATCGATATGTACCTTAATAGTTTATCTATATCTCGGCAGATGGTCAATGTTGCCTTTCACAACAGGCAGATTCGGAGTCTGTGATAACTTTGCTGACTTGATTTTCACGCCACTGCACAAGCACTCGAAAACTCAGCTGACATACTTTTGGCATCCGTATTGCTTAAGCCCAATACTTCACGGTTTTTACAGTGGTATTCAACAAGAGTGTTGCAAGGAACTTCAATTAACGTTTGCTAATGAAGCCCCCATTATTTAGCTTTAGGTACTTACGAAACTGTTGTAGAAGCCATGATCATAAATCCTTATGTCAAAGAAATATATAATTTGAATTTAATTTGCGAACGCTTAAAAATTTTCAGCTTAAAACTTGTTACATACATATATATTTTGATGTAAATTCATTTCTGTATTGTCGTTAACGTAATTGTATGTTAACAACATATAGTTTTGCAGGGACATATGTATTTAAATTATTGCCGATATTTTTACCATAGATACGTTTATTATATTAATGTGAATATTATGTTTATACATGGCCCGTTTCTCCTATTTATGTTATATTATACTATGTTATTTCTGAAGACATTTCTTGAGCTTACGCTATTTTTATTGATCGTTTTCTTTTTAGCAAATCTGTCTATTTAAATTTTTTCCATATGTCGAAAAAACTACCAAGGAAATTATAAAAATACCGGCGCATCTTGAAGAACAAATTAAGCTTAAAATTAGTTTGCAATTTTATTTATAAGCAGTCATTGATCCAATTCTCACGCTCGGTTGAATAATGCTGAAGTCGATAAACTACGAAAGATGGCCCCAGTGGCAGTACAACAAGGGATGGCTGACGACGTCACGATGTAATAGAAAAATTTCATATTCATAAGGAGGCAAGGAATTTGCATACAAAACGAGCGACTTGACGCTCGCGACCCGGCGCTCGTTCAAGTATCTCGTCATCCATTGACGTTGCTTGTGAGAAGAACGAAGAATGTTTAACAATCTTTTGTCGTATTAGCGCGTTTAATAAAATGACAGTTAAAACAAAATGTAGGTTTTGCACCTTTTCTATTTTTTTCGGCTTCACGAATTGAGTTTCGATTATCCCTTAAGTATAAGCATACTACTATTTCTTGATATGTTCCAAATCCGAGCTAATAAGTTCAAATACATTTTCTAAGTTTTCTTTCAAACTTTCAAGCGGGTCAACTGATTGTAAACAACCAGCGCTGCCTATTCACATCCGTAATCCTAAGAGAACTGAAAATGCATTGCCTACATTAGGGTAAGGATGTGAATAAAGAACCCCTTCCATTATTCATATAAATAAAATGGAAGGACAGAAATTGGATTTCCGGATCTAAAAATAATACAAATAATAAATAAATAGAAATAATTATAGATACATTTCAACGTAAAACAGCGAAAACGTTGTGAATGATGTTATTTATGTACATGTTACAAAAAATTATTGCATATTCGTATCAGAAAATATACTGTAACGAATAGTCAGCCTCACAGCCTTACGGCCAGTAAAATATTTTGTTCAGCGTTACAACTGTTTTTGAGTGTATTCAATTACATGTATTCAAGTACAATTTTTTCAGAAATCTTAATTTTTTTTCGGCTTTGGTGCTTTTGGACGCTTTTTTGCGTCGATATGTACATTTAGTATTAGGTGTCAATTTAACAAAGACTTGATCAAATCTGGTTTTAATTAAATGACGTTTATTTTTCTATATATCATACATTTTATAGTGCTAGTTTATTTTCATTGCATGACGTTTTTTTTATTTTGGCTGAAAAATCTTCAGATAATTAATCACGCAATATAATTTAGGATATATCCATAGGATTTCACCCTAATGAAATAATATATCATCGTACGTAACATCAATCATGTATTGTTACGTACGCTGGACATATCTGTGTCGTATTCCGCGAATTCACTGGAGATGAAGGGTTTTCGAGAGCACGAGCTCTAATTTTTATTTCTTTCTCTTTGTTTTGTCTACCGCCCTGGTACGATATCTTGAAAACGAAATGATAAAACCGAATGTGTAATTCCATGCATTAGTTAAAATATGTAAATACAAAGTTATGCGTTGTGGTGGGTATCATGATATTTTGTAACATCCAAAATATAACTTAAAATAATAAGTACGTTCGCGTTAAGCAATAGTTACTTTTGCGAATTATAATCTAAAGTTTATTTTTGCACGTAAACTAGTCTAAAAACCAACAGAATTAAGCACGTATAATTAAAATGTTAATTGTGTTTATTACGTACATAAAAATATTTAAAATAATTATGTTATTTTTACTATTATAATAGCGGTGTGCTATGTGCACAAAGTTAGAGTGCTTGAAATAACATTATCCTTCTTGAAGTTTTTTCCGCGAACTATTTCAGTTGCCATTTTTAGCCTTGTTTGGGTCGTTAAATGGAATCGACCACGCGATCACACCATGTAACTTAGTTTTTAAATGTATTTAACGGAATATTTTTTTTTTCAAAACAAAATATAAATTTCACAAAATTAAAAAGACAAAGTTAATAATACAGTGTTTATCCATTTGTCATGGTATTAAAAACTATGTCGTTTGCTTTCAATTCAAAAAGTTGCCAATAACATATAGTTATGTATTACATATGTATTTTATACAAATTAGATAAATTAGTGAAAATCTTTTAATTAAGACAATAAGCAGACACGATGCTCAATGATCAAAGTACTTGTCTTCCAAGAAAAGGATTCGTTTTGGTTCAATTTTCAGCTGACACTAAACCGTAATTAACAAATGAAAATTAGCTTTCAGGTATCAAATTCTCTTTCAATTAGTAGTTATTCAAAAAAATTTTTTTGTTTCAATATTTATATAATGTATCATTACTAATAAAAAATATAAAACTCCTTTCCACACGCCACCCCTTTATGACTCCAGCTACCATTTGTTGTTTGCGTAACAATATGAAATGGTAACCTTTAAAAATACATATGATGTAGACTACATTTTTTTCATAGGCTGGCAACGCTTCTGCGATGCCTTTGGTATTGCAGATGTTTATAAGCAACGTTGATTGCTTTCCATCGGAGGTCATGCTTGTTCCTTTGCCATCTACCATAAAGGTAATCTACTAATAATAATACACCAAACTTTTTCGTATACGGATTTCTTTTTCTTCTGTAGTATTAAATTATACTAAAAGACATTGATCGATATACGTTTCAAAAGATAGTGAGATGGATATTGAAGACATTGTAAATGGCCTCGCCGTCACGTCGTCGTATCTATTGACTGAAGCGAGTCCCTGTCCGGGGCGTGCCACTTTGAGACACTATAACCTGATAAAATCTAATACTTCGAAAGCATTCCTTTTAGTTTTATTGTTGCCAAAGTTTTTAATTCGTGCCCCAATTTCATGATATTTTATGTTTTGAATTTTGCAAAAGGTTCCAAGAAAATGTAACTATTATTTCATATATGAACCCATTAAACTAACCAATTAAATACAGTCACCGTTGCACTTCTGCTGGGGACGAGGTTTTTAGCTCTAGCTTGTCCAAGGTGGTTTGTCAGGGTACCGAGACTTGGAATAAATACCGGTAGGTCGTTAATATTATATATTCATTCCGACGTAGGAACCAAAACCGCGATAATTGACTTTGAAAGCCCTGTTCGCTACTGAAGCAATAAGATCATTAGAAAAAAGAGGCTTGCAAGAAAGCAATCTTGTCAACTGATGGTGAGCAAAAGCCCATGGACACCTTTTATCACAAATTGTTATCACATTAACGGATTCGAGAATGTAAATTGTATAAAAAAATTAAACATACTGTTAAAGTTTAAATTCTCACTTATACACTCACTATCAAAAAAGACCGAGATCGATTTATTTTGAAGCTGTAAATATTATTTTATGTATTTGAAACATTAACATCTATTATAAAACAATCATATAATTATAACTAATCCAATCCAATTCAGTTCAGTGGATATGTAGACGTTAAAGTTTGCATCATTACAGTGGATGACTGCAGTGGAATTAAAATTGTTCAGTTACAGACGCAGCTAGATTGTTTTTGGCACATTGCCCGCACTAACTATTGCCACTTCTGATCCTCTTGTTCTTCTCCACGGTCTATCCTCATTCTGTGTTTGGTCGTTAAACTCACCTCGACACTTTTTCACATTATTCTATTTTTTTTATACCAGAGCAAGCAAACGACCAGGTAACCTGCTGCTGGTAAGTTTACCTGATTATCGTCGTCCATAATTGCGGACCAGGAATTCATTGAGCCCCTTCCCTCCACCCGCTCGAACTTACTCCCCCGTTTTGTAAGCTTAATCTGATAAAACTTTTCAAGTCAATAGATTACTATTAACATCATCAAAACTAGAGAGGGACATCAAATTCGTTGGCAGCCTTTCGTGTACATTTACGCTCATCTATTGAACTCCAATATTTTAATTGTTCAGGAACACTGCAGGTGGTAGACGGTTCAAGGATTGCACCGTTTACATTATTCCAAGTATTTACTATTATACTTTGATTATATATTTTCTTCATTGCATTTCACTTTGGTTTGCAATTTCTTTTGGCATAGAATATTTTATGAAAAGTTTTTGTACTCGACATAATAGTGTCGTATGCAGAGGTTTCTGCATTGTTACAATCGCGAAAGCGTGGAAAGTTATTCGGATTAAATTCTTGTTGGGTTAATATGTTTCTACATTATGCAGGCCGCTACGTCCTCGTCATTCGTTAAACATACGCAATACGTAAGTGGTGTGATCTTAATTAAATCTCTTTGACTATAATTAAATTTGTTTTATATCATACATATTGTTTTTATATATTCACGCCTATTTGACAGTTGACAGAGACCACAGAGCTCCATCCGCTACCATTCATCGCAGCGAAACGGCTCTTCATTAGTCGCTTTTCGCCCTCGTGAGAATCAGGACGTAACGGGTGGCGAACCACGTCGTCGTCATTTTCAACAAATTAGGTATTTTAAATTCGTTTTAGTGAATCCCACGAGCCGCAAGGGAGGATGGAGGTCAGCCCCTGCAAAGCCCTGCATGCTGAGGTAAGGCACCATAGTACCTGGGGGAGCCAGACCCTGGGACGGTCGGCACGCTTGCGACTAGGCTCGCCTCTAGCCATGCATCTATTGGCACGGCAGACCGTGGATTGGTGGAGAGGAAGGGAAAGGATAGAGAAGAAAGGAAATGCGGATTGGGGGGGTTACCAGACTGGAATCTCGGAATAAATATTTATAAATCCATATATATATTTATTCCGATGCGGGAATCGAACCCGCGACCATTGACTCCGTAGGCGGAGGGCTGCGCTACTGAGCCAATCGGTCGTATTTGAAGATATACCCTATATCTTAAAAAGACAAGCCTACAACAGAAAATTTACAATTTTATTGTGATGAGCGATGTTTTTTATAATTTTCTTATCTAAACCTTACTTTAATATGGGATGATTCCTCCTCTTGCTTTTATCACTGCCCGCATACGCCTATTCGATCGAATCAGCATTTTGATGTCTTTTTGTGGGGTCTGCTTTTAAAATGTTACAAATACCCACAAGAACACATGTATTCCTCTAAAACATTGTGAAGTGGGTACTAAGATCTTAATTTTAAACGCATAAGAAAAAAAATACAACTATGTCGTCGCATATTTACGATAACAACTTTGGTAATAAACATTAACCGGTTTTTTGGCGGCCAGTGTATATATGAATATAACTTTGTCAAGTATGATGGATATTAATCAAACTTTCATGTTGGGCTTAGAAGTACTGTAATCGATAAACTATAAAAGACGACCCCAGTGGCAGTTTATCAAGGGATGGCTGATGACGACACGTTGTAATAGAAAATTTTCATATTCATCAGGATTGAAGGAATTTGCATACAAAACGAGCGACTTGACGCTTGCGACCCGACGATCGTTTCAGTGTTTCGCCCTACATTCTTTCAGTTTGTGAGAACTAAGGGTAGATAAGTGTGTAATTTGCAATTTCCAATTTCCAAACATTAATATTGCAGGTAAAATTATTAACAAGAAGCCATTTATTAAATTTTTCTTCGAGTTGTGATGTTTTCATTTTCTATATCGTGAATATTATATTATCTGTATATGTATTTGATTAAAATATAATACTTTATTTAAAATTAAAAATAGACCTTTATTAAGGTAATATTTTTTTTATTTTAGAATATATGACAAAAAATTTTTTTACTATTATTTTAATTTGAATTCCGATGCTATTATTATTTAAATAAGGGATTTTCTTAGTACTGTTTACCTATCTATTTTCTTCATTATAAATTGATCATGTTTATTTTTATTATTATCATTATTGTAGTTCACATTTCACTTTCATATATGTTATCTTAGTATTTAAAAAAAATTGTAACTGTTTTGTTGTACTTTACCAATATTGTGTGTTTATGTTACTAAACTTATGTCATCTATAATGGTGCATGCATTAAGACTGAACCTTTGCATCACTTTTTGAACTGTAAAAATGTGTGAGCCGGCTGGTATCTTTAAATAAATATTCCTTATCATGGTATCCTTAAAAAAATAGACTCTTGGTAAATTCTTAGTGTACAAATCATCAACTTAAATTATTTGTTTGAGAATTTTCTTACTGAAAAAATTCACTCATCTGTATTACAGCAATTACTCCTCGTTACGTACCCAGAGGCGAAGGAGGCGGCAATTCCTCGGGTTTGCGCCGCGGACACATAAATAATCGAGGGCTTAAGAATTCAGACGTTGAACGCTCTGAAATTCTGAGGGAGGAAAAACAAATTGTATTAATGCATTAACTGTCGCTGGAAATTAAGATTAATATATCTCGATAAGCTCCATATAATTTCAATGTATTTATTTCACCAGACTTTCAGGCACTCTCAATTCATTCTGCCGCTTATTTTTTATACAGTGCCATTTTGTTAACAACCCAAATATGTTCTACTGCTGCGCCACAAATATGTCCCATTTATGGGTGGATGGATTGTTCAAGGTGCATTGACGGTACACCCAGACACAATAAATAACTGTACATATATTTATCCTGGTCTGCTAATTGAACCCACGAATATTGATTTCAAAAGTGGCAACTTTGCAACAGCCCAATACGGTACTTATAGTGTCAAAAATCAAAATTCAGGAAATTATTTCTTACTCTACCACAGCACATCTGAAAACATTCGATGTAATAATGTGGAATTTAAGCAAAAGTATAATAATAATGTATAAAATAGTGGTTCAAGATTTTTAAAGGCTAAAAAGTTTGTTTAGGTATTTATTTTGCAAAAAGATAAAAGTTGCCGAACACCGTAATGGTCTAAACTAAAATGACTTGCTTGTGGCTTACAGCCTAAATATTTGACCGCGAAACCTACAATGATTTTTAAAGATACAGCTTCATCAGCTTACAAATACGGATCGGAAATCGTGATAAGCTTGTAAGGTGTATTCTAAACTGTCGGCATGGCGTTCTTAGAAGTACTGAGCGTAGTTCGCTTTTTGAATGCCCGGAGGAAATATGGATATTTATCTCGGATGATAGCGCGCACAAGCTACGTCACCGTGCTCGGAATGAATTCGCCTCCCGCCATTATATGAACTAGATTGCAATAAAGATACCTTTGCAGCTAACGGTTAACTATACGAACTTATGTTCCTACAAAATATTCCAGCACAATATTATGTGTGTTTATTATTTAACTCATAAGGCAGCATGTCTAAATTTCTTCGTTAATCGTTACGAGGTAAATGATTTTAAAATAATAACCACTAAAATATGAGAGCCCCCCACATGGAACGACATTCTATATAGGGCGGATAATATAAGCCGAAGATCGGGTAAGGTAGCATCTTGGGGGAGGCCTATGCCCAGCAGTGAACTGATATTAAAGATTATGCATTAGGCATTAGGATGTATGTCTTTATGAAAAATAAATTTCAATCGTGCATATTTCTCCATTATACTAGAGCAATGCAAAGACAAACAGACAAATCTCTGAACCATTTCAATGCGAAAAAGTATCGTCACGAGAGTTGGCTTATCACGACATGAAAACGTTTCAGGCGGCGATAGTAATCAATCGATATCGTGAACAAGGCAAGCTGTCCCGTGTGTCTTGTTCTTCTCTATCTTGTTTCGAATATGCATATATAGTTCTTTCACTGTAATGATTTCTTTATGAAAAAAAGTGATGAGGTGTTTAGGTATATTTGGTAATTTTCTTAACAACTAATTTTAAAAGAACATCGTAACTTTATTATTTTTCTTTCTTTTCGTTAACCTTTTTTCTGAATTTATTTTAAAATAAAAATATCAATTTTGATCTACAAGTATTTATACTATATATTTGGTGAATAATTGTAGTAAATAAAAAAAATATATTTTATTTCAAAATGTTATTGCATTTAAATATTATGTTTTATTCTACTGTACATACAACAACGATTGTTTTTGATATTAAGTTGATAATTTTAATATTTTCTTAAGATTTATTTTATTATAAAGATTGTAAACATATTAATTATCAAAAATCAGTCATTTGATTCAACAAGCGAAGTTTATATGTATATATCAGAACAATTTATAAGTCAATGTATATTTGATTAATGTATGTGCTGTTATGTAAAATCACTTGTTGCGTTACTGTATGATTGTATAATCAACGAATATTTTATGATTTATCACCACCACGTGCGGTTAGATATAAGGTACATTATCAGTAGACAAGAAATTAGTAGTGTTTTGGATAGACCCGTACATTGATTAGTTTTTCTTATTTTTAATAAGATTTAATGTAGGGACAATACATGTATCGATTTCACTTTATTTGCCCTCCAAAAAGTTTTCCACTTTCCAGATTATTTTCATAATAATAATGCATACATTGTAATATAATATAATTAAACGCTTAAATATCTATATTATATATTAAATTAACAAATAAATTAATTATTATCACTCAAAGTTACGTTGACTCGGAATAAATATTTAGCAAATCTATCCAAATACTTTCGCGATGCGGAAATCGAACGCACGACCCGTAGTTTAGAAAGCGAACACTCCGCCACTGCCCCATTTGGCCATCATTACACAAGCAATGATTTTTTAAATGGAATTTTAGTGTAACCTTTGATATTTTTATAGGCAGAAAGTATACGGTTTATGATTGTTGTTACACGATATTAAAAATTACGGTCGCCCTTGAACTCTACAAAACTGTTGGCATCGCAAATACGTTTACGCAATATTGTATTGTGACATTTTATATTGTAGCGACACCATTAGGACTGTGAAAGGAAGCTAGGGTTAAGTAAAAACTAAGTTGCTGGATTATGTTTATTATACAGCACAATATGTGCGATATTACAAAGTCTTGTCTACTGACAATATGTAATAACTTTTATCTATCGTTCTTATTCTTTATTATTGTTACAAGTGCAAGTATATAGTTGCGTACGTTTTTTCTTTCTTACTTGAACTTTTTATTCACCTTATACTTTTGCTTGCATTTAACATTTTAAAGTGAACATAGATACGTATTTCGGAGGCTTATAAAGTTCCACCATACCCTTAAAGAAGAACTACATCATCGTCAAAAAGTACTTCCTACTTTCTGCCTTCGGCCATAAAATCCATTGTGAGTTTTGGCCTCCTCTTTGATTCTCCGTCAAATATAATACAACGTATTAAATATTGTATATGTGTAAGTACATATACGTAAAATGTATATTTGCTTTTTACGGATCTTAACTAAGTAAATTCTGACTGTCCACCTTAATAATGGGTTTCAGCGAAGTAAAGCCTGACTCTATTAGTGATAATCATTATTTCCCTATCACACGACATAGAAATATGTGCAATGTAAGAAAATAAGACAAATTAATTTTATTTACTAAAAAAAGTTCTGTTTTAATGAAGGGTTACTGTGTTCTGGTTTTAATAAACCTAAAACATGTCTGTGATGTTTCATCACATCGTTATTAAACGAGTCTCATGGTTGATTCTAGTTGATATGTCGTTATGATTGTACTTTATCCGAAATGTTATTCAATGACAACTTGATCTATTTTATTGTGTTACAAACTATGGTTATATAAATTATACTTTGTATATAACAAAGTATTTACAATGCATTCTGCACGGTTACGTAACATTCCGCCGTCGGTCGAGTGGAGATGAATGGCCTTTAACTGCACGCTAACGTTTTTGCTTCCCTCATTGTCATTGTCTTATGGTTCCCTAGTATTGCATGTATATGTAAATGACAGGATATCTTTTGATCTATCAGGCACAGGTAAGGCCGGTGTACTTGGAATCTTTAACTTAAATATTATATTTGCCTTCACCGATAACTCTATTTAAGTTCGACGAAAACCGAGAGAACTAAGTTTAAAGCCTGTATTTTTTTATTTTAAATTTTACTTATTCATATCCTTATCATAGATTCAACCACTTTGCGTTGAAGATAGGTACGCTTGCCTAAGAATCTTTTCGAATACATGTAAACTTTGTCAGTCCAGATTCGTGCACCAAAGCATTTCCATTTAACCTAATGTGTTCCGCATATATACGAATACATACATAAAGGAGACCAATTGGCTTAGAGGCAGGGTGCCGCCTACGAAGTCAACGGTTGTGGGTTTGATTCGAGCTCAGCAGTCGTACATATAACGACTATAAACAAATTGTTGTAAAAATGTCCTTTCGTCATATGGAAATAGATGATTCCATTGATTACGACAGGACTCGGGCGAGACAAAGTGTTTTGTGTTAATTCTTTTTTATGGGATATGGGATAGGCGAACAATATTACATACATAACTGTAAACACTTTATTTTTATGGTGAATTTGGATGGAGCATAATAGGTCTTACTAGGCTGGCACGTGCTGAGACATACCGATTCGGTCATTTTTCGAATTTGGCTGTACACATATAAGAATACATATGTAAATAAATACAAATATATATACACATTTACATACCATACATAAAATAATATATATACCAGTAAGTGATGATAAAGCCTTAACTGACTTGTAGTGTATACTGCGGTGTAAACACCGAACCGGCCAAGCAAACATCATGAATGAAAATCCTAACCTTATGACCAACATTAGAATTATTATTATAATAATTCATTTATCTAAATAATCTTTTAGAAACAACTTTGCGAAATACATACATACGTACGTTAAACAAAAACTCACTTGATTGGCCCGCATTAAGAAACCTTGTTAGATTTCGCCATTTTGAATTCGTATCGTACAGTACAGATATTTTGGGGATATATTTTCATTAAAAACCCATTTCAACAAAGTCTACGAGTACGCGATAAACATATCTCTGAATGTAAGGTAATGTAATATTTGAAAGAGAACATGTTATGTTGCGGAATATGCGGGTGTTGCACTTTAAAAAATGTAAACAACAACAATTTGTACTACACATAGCTTCCAAACGTTTGCACAATGAATGGGCGTCGGTATGTTAAAGTATAAATATTTTTTTTAAAAGAAGACTAGCAACGTTTTAAATATTATTGGAATTCTTGATAACCATTTCAAATAAGCTTAAAATGCTTGTGCTAGAATAAGGATCACACCAACAGTACAATGGAGGATACGAATGTAGAATGTGTGACGAATGTAGAATGTAGAATGTGCAATCCCTTGCCAACTGAGCTTTTGGGCTTATATATTGGATTTTACAATATAAAAGTGATAGCGTACCTTTTTATTTAATATTATTAACATCTATGTTATTTTTTATTATATTTACTTTTGATATATATACTTTTATTATATTATACCTGTGGGCAGTTGATAAAACCACATAATGATGTGTTAGTTATTATATTTGTTATAAAACTAATCCTTTCACTTTCTTTTAGATGCAAATTCACATATATCAAACCGAACCAAAAAGGATTCATTGTTATTTATTAAAAATAGAGTAATTCAACAAGACAAGTATTCATTTGTCTTACACTTTTTTTTGTAACGTACGATCTGACCACGTTGATTCTTGCTGAAAACCAGCGCCGGGTGCTCCAATAGAGCGCCCGGCATATACTGAGCAAGAACCATTTTAGGACACTCGTTAGATTAAAATTATTTTCTTTTTGTTTTGTGTATTTATTTGTATATAATATTATTAAGGATTTAATTTTAGTTATAGTAAAAAAAAGGTGTCAAAGTTTTTCTATTTGTATTATTTATTTTTATTACATATTTTTTCTGAAATATTAAAAAGCTACATTTGATACTTTTTGTGGCAGCCAAATGTTAATAAATAGCCTTTCGTCACGTCACGGATACGACTATGTCCCACAGCCGAGTCGTTCCGACCGGGGCGTGCCATTTCATGAAACTGTAACTTGATAAAATCTTCAGCTCGGAAAGCCCTTTTTCCACGTTTTATTGCCAAACTTCCTTTAAAACTTGCTCCGCTAAACTAGAGAATGTGTACCTAAGAATTGTCAACTTCATTTTGTTTATTTAAACTTTTTGCACAATATGTACATCGAGCGGATTTAATGCCATTGGGCATTCTACTGCAATGCAATATATATTCTGTATATATACAGGTAATGTTAGCATTTGAAGTACTAAATGAATACGCTCAAAGTAATTAATTAATGTTATATAAAGCTGCATTACCACTGACTAACTCACTGAAATGGTATTGAAGAAACTGTAAGAGGTATCCCTCCCCCACTGGTAGATACACTGACAGGTTTATTCGGAGAAAGTGTTCGGATATGGTTTTAGGCACATGAATTATAGTCAATTTAATTCAAGATCAACAGATACTGTAAAACTGCTAAAATCGTTACTCCTCCGAGAATCGCTCTCGTACAAAATCTGATTCAGCCGTAAACAAGATGGCTGCCATACCAAGTAAAAGTCGTCATTTATGGGTAGATTTCGCTGAAATTCGGCATAGGACCGAAACGCTCGCGTAGACTTGAGGGGCCGTCGCAGGCGGGCCCCAAACGAAGGTAGTCTACACGTTCGTTCGTCGTTTTAGAGAGCCTTTCATTTTAATGTAATATTTAAGTAATGCTTGTTAAAACTATATATTATACGTACTTATAATGAAATAAAATATTATATTAATTTTTAAAATGTTTATTATTGATTAAAATGAATTTAAAATCTTAATAATACGTATTTGTAAAATGGTAACGTGTAATAAATTTGACCTGTCTAAACGGAACGCGGGTGCGGTAAAAAGTTTCTGTTCGTGCTTGCGTTATAATTTTCAAACTATTCATTTAATTTGAAAATGAACGAAAATTAAATGAGTTATTTAACTAATTAAATATATACAATGGATTACGACAGAAATTTTAAAAGAAAAGAGTCGCCAACAAATGTCATTTATTATTCTAAAGAATAAATGTGTATATTTATTGTATTTGTATATGTATGTATATCTATAAAGATACACATATATGATGCATAGAACATACATATATATGTTTTAATTAATATATTATTATATTTTTTATATCTATTGTGTTGTTTCCATCAACCCAAAGGTTGACTGACAGAGATTGCCTTCCGGCATCAAACCCGCTTTTGAGCTAGAATTTGTACAGAAAGAATAATTAATTAATTCGAATGTTAAATTATAGCGAACACAATTATTAAAAAGTAACGTTACAACAAATATCTGTAAATTTATTTTTATGTTAAATGTTATATGTTTATTTTAAAGTTAAAAGAAAAAATTCACGTTGCTGCAAGTTCTCTCATCATTATGAACAGGACTTAAAAAAATGTACGACAATATCGCATAATAATCTCATAGGTAGCAACAACATAAATATATTAGATAAGTATGATACACGATACAAGATAACTTACGACCCGTCATCATCATCATATTACGAGTATACACTCGTAATATGATGATGATGACGGGTCGTAACTTATCTTTGCATTACCTTGTATTGACTCATAATTAAATAGTACTCCTGTTTAATTGTATGGGACTTCTAAACAAGACTTCGCGATCGTACCTTGATCGGAGATTTGATTTAACACCATATTGATGTTATTTTTGATGTTTGACCAAATCGTTAAAATAACATGAGACAGGATTTTATTATACAAGGTTTTTTTTTTAAATTGATTCGATAAATTTCTTCCATTGAATGTTAAATAGCATGTCACAAACAAAGTTTATCCACATAACCTAGTTAAGTAAACTGTTAAAAAACTATTTCCTTCTTACTACAACTCTGTGGAATCGGGTTCCTTCCGCGGTACATCCGATTCGACACTATATTAAAACGTATATCAATAAATACACTTTTCTGAAAATCTGGCAACATGTATTTAATCCACTGCAGATGTTCATGGATGGCGCTGAGTATGATTGAAATAAAATAATGAGGTCAAATTACACTGAACATCATCCAACAATCATTAAAGCGAAGCTCTCGAAGCTGCGAAAAATAAAAACAAGTGATGCTTGTATTTTTACTTTATATCCGTAATATTTGATATTAAACTTTGATTACATTAGAGTTTTCTCTCGTTCTCTTTGATCATAGGAAGTGCGGTGAAAGCAATGTTCGACTTTTGAACGAGGTTATTCGCTGCGCAACTTTTAAATTAAGAGGATAGTGATAAACAAATTTTTTGGTCTTTCCATATCACGCGGTGAGCAAACTTTAATTACTTCGTTATTTAAAATTAGAATGGCTAACACTAATATTTTCCAAACGTGACCTTTAGAAATTCTCAAAACCAGTACACATATATCGACGCAAAAAAGCGAAAACGCTGTAAATCACACAGATGTCAAAATATAATAGCATATTCGGATCTAAAAAATACTTGGTCAAATGGTCAGAGTCTGAGTCTCTACGACCAATGTAAAATTTTGTACAGCGTTGAAACTGACAGGTTTTTAAGTGATCAGATACAATTATTTCAGAAGTCTTAAAAGATGCGGATTGGCGGGGAATCATTACATACATTTACATCTATGCGGGAATTAAACCAGCGAATATTAACTCCCAAAGCCAATTTTAATGCCACTAAGCCAATTTGGTCGTCAACACAAGGATATTTTTTATGGTATAGGAAGGCAAACGAGCAGGCATGTCACCTGATGGAAAGCAATCAACGCCACCCATAGACTTCCGCAGCGCCATAAGCAGTGCGGAAGCGTTGCCGACCATTAAGGAAAGTGTTTTTAAGGGAAAATTATGGGAGTGGGAATGGGAGGGGGAGAGGTAGAGGTAGGGTGGAAGGTGTTAGGCCTCCGGAACTCGGCCGCTCACCGTACGAACCGCGGTAGGTAAGCTTCCACTCATACGCCGGTTTTCTGCGGGCGTGTGGTACTTCCCCGGGCGAGTCGACCCATTCATGCTACGGACAAATATTATGCCATTCTTGACAAAGTATTGGTCTGCAGCGTGGCTCTACCACTATTAAATATATAAGCATTTCTCCAGTAAAAAAAAAATATTCAGCGGTTTTGAAACAATCATAGTTATGTGAGTTGCGGCAAGTAACCAATACATGGTGTGGACGACCTCCGATAGAAATTGAAATGAATTGTTTGCAGAGTCAACTGTGTGGCCGGATTATGTGCGGTTCGCCTTTGCCGACGTAAATTGGATCCCGAATGAGATGTCTTTTTCCAATTCAAATGCAATGCTTATCTACTTGTAAAACTTTGACCACACGTCGTACTCAAATCACAATATATCTACTTTTAACTCACAGATTATATTCTTTACAAATATTTTTAATACTACGCAGTATTGTTATTTTCAATTTGTTTACAATTTTGTATTTATGTATTTTTCATGTGTTGCGACAGTGTTTTGTTATTGACAATTAAAATCGAGTTCGTTTCCTAACGAACTCGATTTTGTAAGGACGGATACTATTTTTTTAGATTTTTTCTTCCAGTAGAGCTATTCTGCAGATAATTTTTTGTTCTTTTTGGGCAACTCGTCTGGGGAAATAAGTGCCATACTCTTGTAGAAAACCAATTTTTGAAAGGTAACTTTGTTAATTAACATTATTTGATGAGCGTTAGGATCTGTAGGCCCAACTAGTTTCTCTTTCCCCTCCCATTATTTTCCTCTTCCCCTCTCACTGTCCATGTTTTACTTTAGTGGTGTTTTTGGTGTTATAGATGTTTATTACCGGTTATCATAATTACAATTGGGTAACGCGTTTGCCTTTTTCATACAAAAAAAGAAAAGATACGCTTGGAAATTTTTCATATGCGCTACATTTCCAATTATTAAGAGTACAATATGTTACAATTGTTCGCCAT
The DNA here is from genome assembly GCA_031353405.1 of Baronia brevicornis. Classification (NCBI taxonomy): domain Eukaryota; kingdom Metazoa; phylum Arthropoda; class Insecta; order Lepidoptera; family Papilionidae; genus Baronia; species Baronia brevicornis. The sequence goes on along the minus strand of JASFAT010003349.1, from coordinate 95,866 downwards.
AACATTATAAAAATAAAATTATAAATTGTAGCGTATTTTTATTTTCGATAGTAACTCTATTTTTACAACAAAAAAAAACATGTTTCTTTTCTACGTGTTAAAAGCTGCTCTTGAAATAAATCAAAAAGAATACCGTACCCGGCTTAAAGAATATATTTATTCGTAGTCTCACCGACTGCGCTCTGCAATCAATTGTCGTTTGAAAGCACTTTAGTTGCGCCCGACTGCAAAAAATTTAACCAAGTAGGGTGGGTAAACGTTGATTTTGGCTGTTCTATCGTAGGAATTTAAGCATTCCTTTGAAGTAGTTTTGATTGGATTGCTTTCTGCAAAAAAATCGTACGCAGGGTTACTAACACAAGGAAAGCTTTTGTTATAGAGTTTTGTTTGTTTCAACTGTGTGTTATTTTTAAATGTATTTTTTATATATAAATTCTAAAAAAAAATTAAGGTTATGTTGTTATTTAAATTTCGCTAAGAAATATTTGATAAAATGATCTTTCATAATCTGGTATAGTTGTAGTGAGACATACTAAATCTCTTTTGAAGATGTAAATATCATAAGAGAAATCACTAAAATGCCAATACAACTTCTCTATCACGTGAAAAGCTTAAAACAAATCATACAAAATTTTATTTGATGTAATATTCTCATACAATTGAAAGTAGATATTAATTTACTAATAATATTAATCTAATAATATTAACTAAATTGTTTGAGAATATATAAAGCCTATTAATTGAGAATACATTCAAAGCCTATTAATTAAATGCTACAGAACCGGGTCCGGTGGGTGCAGTTTGTAATGTGTGACATAGTTTTTATGAGCTTTTACGAATACATTGTAAGTCTATATTTTTATAGCAACATTTTGCAACAGTTTTTTATCTTCGAATAACTACATTCGATTTTAAACTAATTGTTTTAGATTCGTCATTGATGTCGAGAAGCGCTTTCAATCAATAATACCCATAAATTGTACATCAATATGTATATTACAATTAATACAATTTTTGTACAGTTTTGATATTCAATTAGTTTTTGCGACAAGTGTCTTTGGTTCGTCAACATTTTATTCTATCACTGGTTCGGAATATAAAGAAAATACCTTTTATGTATGGATTCATATTTATAAATAGGTAAACGCCTGACTGACGAACTAATTGGCTCAGTGATGCAATTATCGCTTTTAGAGTCAATGGTCCCAGATTTGATTGCTGCCCGCAATAAATATGTATATGTATGGCCTCTTCAGGTTTCGGAATTTGGATGTCCATTCTTCCAATTGTTTCATATGTATAAAAATTATCTAACAAAATCTTAAAATAAACAGATGATCTTTTGAAGTTGTCTGTATTTCATGGTCTGCAATATATCCTACAAGTAGAGGCCTCTGATTTTAAGAGCTCTAATACAGAAGAGAATAGATTTAATGAGGGGTTAACAACTTTTGATATGATCAACAATCTCTATAGCAACCGTTGCTATGGTAAATAAACTTCTTAAGAACCATGTGATAACACGGGGGTGAGTGTAAGTGGTAGCGTGGGTGAGTGTTGGCATTGATGGTACCTCAAGAAACCTTTCAGAAACCTTCACACAAATGCCAATAAATACCAAACAGACTTTCATCGTAATCAGATGAACTATGTGCGAACGCATAGGGTACGAACACAAGAATTCATTTTACATATAAGATGTAATTTATTTATTGGTAGTGTCAAAAATTTATTTAACATTATAAATCTATTAGTTAGTATCTAATAATATTATTTTAATGCATAGTGTACGTATTAACGATACGGTCAGCTTAGAGTGCACGCTATAGTGTCGTGTGAAAATATTATTGCTCCGGAGCAATACTCCTCGTGACTGCGGCGAGATTCTATTGTCTGATACTACATAGATATACATAGACATAGATTTTACTAACATTTATTAACTTGGTATAAGAATATTGCTACTACATTTCGATTTGTGGTATTTTTTGTCCTGTATTTTATGGTGTTTGTATATATGTTCCACTGCTGGGCATGGCTCTTCCCCTTATTTATAGAAGTATATACACATATTTATCCCGATTCGGAAATCAAATCGTCAATTGAATTTAAAAGTGGTAGTTTCGCCATTGAGCCAATTAGGTCTTTAAAAACTATCATCAAACTATCATTCTATTGTGAAAACGGCTCCTTTTTTATATGGACCCATGGAAGTACGTCAGGTTTCAATTGTTCTCATTTTTAAATTTCAGAGCGACCTTTCGTACCACTCTTTCAACTTGGTTTGTCTGCCTTCAGTTCAATTTAGAATTTAAAACCCTTGAGCCCCATTCATAAGCTCCAACGTCGAAGTTTCCGATCGAACCTAAACAGTCACTTAAAGTAATATCTACAATTTAGATATTTCTTGTCAGTAGTGAAAAATAATGATTATAGCGAGTAGACTTTAAAGTGGACAACGAATCGATGTCCTAAAAAATAATTTTGCAATGGAAAAACGACGTATATAATATACATCAAGTTCTTACTTGAAAATTCGTATTTGCATTTTCTTCTTTAAAGAAGACAATTGAAAAAATGGGAAGATGATGTGAAGTCTGCTCGGAAAATTATGGAAAATAATTACTAAATCTAGAAAGGAATGGAAGGAGTTGTAAAATGACTATTTATTTATTTTAAACAGTTATAAAATGAATAGAGTAAACGGATACAATAGAAGTTGCAGAAATTAGTTTCTTTTGTTTTCATGCTACATGATAAATAAAGTGGACGTTTTACATATGTACAATAAAGTCTACATGTCATAATAATGTCAATTTTTGTAATGTTCCTGCTGTAGCGATTGTAGCCGACATAGTTTCCAAACGCGGATTTTTCCATGAATCTTAAAGCAGGTTTACTTGTGACTGTGATTATAACCATCTTGACTCTATAAAAGTTCACTCGTTCAATTTTTTGCGTGACGCATATAATTATTTACGTCATTTACTATACATGTCAAGTGCTAATCCGTCTAGACATACTTGAGCGGCGCCCCCGGCTAGATGGAGCTACGATCTGTGTGGACGTGCTACTGGCAGAAGCGTGGTTGCACTTAGAAATGCAGAAAAAAACATTAGTAGTTTATGTGTGAAGGTAGGTCACAGGTGCTATGGCAAAATTACGTGTGTATTCACTTTGTATAACGACATAAATTCGTCGTCCTTATTGGCTCAGCGGCGAAGTTACTGCCTTCGGAGTCAATGGTTTAATATATATGTGTGTATATATATATATATATATATATATATATATATATATGTATGTATGTATAACAAGTATTTATTCCGGATTAAGATGCCCCAACAATCCGTCTTGGCTAAAGTTGGATATGTATGGACTGTAAGAAAAAAAAAACTCATTAATTTTCTGTGACGAATGGTATTAATTTATGTACCTTCTTTTGTGTTGGACTAGTGGTCTCTTCTTAAATGTACGTACATGTAAATACGTGAAGAAAAATACTTTGTACACCTTTTTTAGCACATTGCGCGCACAGAGGACTGAGATTTGGCAGAGTTAAAATTAATATGAGAAAAAGAAACCAGAGAGATAAAAAAAATTAATTAACTACTGTTGAATTCTTCACAGCAAACGACCATTAGTTCGTACAACTATTTAACTTTTTCATTAACATTATTGTCTCAAAATCAAACGAGACAAAAGAGTGATGCGGGCCCGCATATTTGCTGACTGTGAGTTCTGTTTGTTTTTGTCAAATTTTGGCCAAGGTTTATGCTTATGTGGCCATTTGCGTAGAATTTTCCTAAAATAAAATTTAAAATTTAGGTATAAATGTAAAAAGTAATTAATATTGTATGTACTAAATCTTTTCAAATTGGAGTAATTTAATTTAGTTTTTCCTTTTATTCGCTGCTATGAAAAGATTGTTACATTACTCATTCAGTGCACGGAGAGACGTCGGGTGGTCGTGGAGGAGAGAAATGCATCACCATCTGCAAAACGTTATTACAAAATGCAGACTTAAAACTATTTTAATATGTGAGGTGTAATTTAAAAATGTTACATTTAAAACTTTGTACATAAAACATATCAATATAACATATAATCATATAATATGTCTCACTGGTGAATACTATGGTGAATCTTAACCCGAACCGCTTAACTAACCGCTTGTCTAAGGCGGATTTGAAAGACATTTAGACTAGTCCGATGCGGAAATTGAACCCGCAACCATTGATTCCGAAAGCGGTACTTTGCCATCGACCATTAAGGAAGACACCCTTGCTTAAAACGCACCTACTAAAAACTATATATTAACTATATATTATTTATTAACTATTATTATTATTACTATTAACTATAGTATTTGTCTTATACTCGTAGACTAAATTTTGGCCCTATTGAGATTCATTCCTATACTTGCAAATCGCTTTCGTAATGATTCGTAATACTTACTGTGTGTACATATTTCATAAAATACAAACATAAAAGTAACCAATTGCTTAAAATACATATATAGAAGCAAAAACCGTTTTATGATTTATTTGTTGTGTTAGTGGCTTGAAGTGTTCGTAAAGGTAATATAATTTTGTGGTCACCGAACGTTTGCTCAGTCCGTAGGCCCGCCTTTTTCGTGTCGCACGGTCGCAGCGGCGGTCGTCCAGTGGCTACCTCTAGGTGGACATGTTAGAACTGTCCACCAGGATAAAAGGATTTATTACTGCCTTTTATTGCCCCTGACTTAGATATGTTGGAGGAGAAATTTATATCTTATATAATTTTCAGCTATCGGACTCCTTTTATTGTCTTTGCCGTTACAAGAACACTAATTTTGTGTGAGGCTAAAGAAATTAAATAATTTTTTTAATTTTATAAGTATTGACAGTAACAATCATACGTTTAACGACTGTCATTTTCCCGAATTTTATACTGTCCATATATATGTCCCACTCGTGGACATTCCTTCGACCATTGATCCCGATAGCTGTAACATTAACTGAGCCACTAAAGTTCATCATTCTGCGACACAATCTAACTATATAAAATAAAATGCTATCAGAATTACACAACTAAATTGACGAAGTTAACTAGCATTTACACGTCACTGATTGGCTGCGGAAGTCCTAATCTATGCGTATGCGAATGTTTTTTGTAAACCTAAATAATCAAACCGTTCACAAAAAACGGCAGATAACATAGCAAGATTAAAACCTTGTTATTTTATCTTGTTTTATGACTATGTCGCGGGCCTCGTAACCGCGATATTAGTTTTTTTTGTTTTCTAAAAAGATACTCACTATTCTTAAGATTCATAAGATATTTTATCCGGACACAGGTGGAAGTCTCCCAAGTATCACTGCCTTATTGAAATTGCACACACCGGTAGTCGCGTTGAGCTGGATTCATTACAAGTCCGCCGGTATTGTTCCAGTGCTCTTTTATGTTCCATATTGAGTCGCGTTATTGAAGTCCTTGCCTTCTATTTATTTATTTTTTGTAATTTGAAGTTTGTTTTATGTAATACTAGAATAAGATCATTATATTGGAAACCTGTGCAGTTTTTTATTAATATCGGAACAATGGCCAGGGTAAATATTAATACTGTCTCACCCGTGAATATATTAAAAGTATCCCGCTATATGTTGACGAGTCCCTTACATCATAATTAATAAAGAAAACAAATAAAAAACTGGAAAAATTTATTTTCATACATAATTACTAAATTTTACAATGGAAAACGTTATCCGAATGAATACCATCATAAAATACATCGGCTAAACAATAAATTTTGTATATTGATATCAGTATCGATTTCGGCGTACGAAAGAGCAATACATACATACGGTCGTGCCTTACTCGTAACTTGCAAGAAATAAATCTGGACTATAATTTTCCGATCATTATATAATATACTATTGCGATAAGTGGGATGTAATACGTTATCAAAAGCAGTAATATTACTTCTTAATAAACAATATAACAATATAAAAACTCTTTTATACATGTACACACACACACACACACACACACACACACACATATATATATATATATATATATATATATATATAGATATACTTGTTACGTTTTTTTTTACTTTGTATGGTTTTATACAATATGCTTATTTAGGAAAAGAAACCTCTTTCATGTCTTACATATAATATATAAAGTGTCATAAATAAGAGTTTAATCATTTTTATTTTATTATAATTTTCTATCATGTGCACGTTAGGATTTCGCTGAAGAAACAAATATAATGGTCTAAATGATTTCAAAATTGACATGACAAACAATTTCATTTATTGCCCTCTATCTATTTTTGCACCTGAAACACATACGTACTTTTCGAAAATAAGAGCAAAAGAATTTAATCATGATGTGCTGTTTATCACTTTATATAAACACATTAATGGTAGTAAGGTCATGTAGGAATGAATAGGCCGGCTCGATTGGGGAAGTAAATAGTACACTATCACAGAATATTTATTTATTTATTTAATTTTTAACAGGCGTGACAATATGTACGTTACTAAATAATAAAATATTTAGTGGAGTTACCGTGTTTCGTTGATGAGTACTGGAAACCAGAGGCCCAACATCTTCCCCTGTCTTAATTCTTTATTTCTCAATACGTACATCCCCTTAGTACTTCCTTCTTCACATCGCATTATTTACATCCTTACTCTATAGTAAACAATGCAGTTACCTTAATTGTTGGCGCTTGTTGATGAAAAATAATTCTGAAGTGTTTTTCATTCATTTCTATTTTACAAACAGGTTATGTGTTTATATAACACCTTTTTGCTAACATATTAAATACAAAGGAGTAGTATTCTACTCGTCAAGTTCTATCAAAAGTTCCGGCGTTTCCTGTAAGAAAACTTTGACCGGCGAATAGCAGCTCTAACAAAGTAATTTTGTTTGACTCCTGTTACTTTTTCTTTTGAAACGCAGTAGTCGTTCTTTTATTAGAGTAAGTAAAAAGTTCGCTTTTCATCAAAAAAGGCTGATTTTCATCAAAAACTTGTTTTTTATTACTAAATTTCATTCCCACTCTTAACAGTTTAATAAAAATGTACTATATTAAAAGCGGTAAAAAATAGCTTTACATAAATCGAAATGAAATACGTGCATTAATATTATTTCTAACTTTATCTTATATTTATATCTGTAAACATTCGTGATTTTATTTAAGAGATTTTGATTATTTGCTACTTTTTGATTATTTTGAAATTCGCACATATGAACTTCATCTTCTTTTTAGAAAGTCTCTCTGACTAGTGAAGGTTAGCAGCCAATTCAGCACAATTATCTTCCCCTTTAGCGTGGTAAAGCAGTTCAGGAGCACTCGCTATCCCTGACCGCTCCCTGATATAACATAGCCAAGACTTCCTTTCCCGACATGATGAGTTACAACAATTTGAACATAGAATCTTATCAAGATATTACTTTTTATTTGTAAGAATTATAATCTGTTAATTCAAAGACTCATTATCATTTAACGCCAATAAATCAAAGTTAATATATCAAAACAATAAATCCTTAAAATTCCTAAGCATATTTGAATAAATAAATTTATTTTCTGCAAGAAAGAATCTTAACTCATCACGCGTGTCTAAGGCGGATTTGAAAGACATTTAGACTAGTCCGATGCGGAAATTAAACCCGCAACCATACACTCCGAAAGCGGTAACTTTGCCATCGACCATTAAGGGTGTCTCTGCTAAAAACAATAGTATTTGTCTTATATAATACTCTTAGACTAAATTTTTAAGTCCTACTGGGATTCATTCCTATACTCGCATTACAAAAATAATATTACCGTGATATATTATTACTCTTACTAAATAGATTCCAGACAGAGAATATTTTTTGTGACTGCTTTACTATCGTATCATATAGTATTTCCTCCCGCCTCTTTCATGTACCCCAGTGTTCCAGTACCGAATTGTTGCGGAGTTATAGTAGGTCATAGCACACTGGGATAACAAGATTGACTGCTTCGTCTTTTATTGTCGACCGGCTTAAGCGAACCGTATATTACTTTTCTTATACATACGTTTCCAACATAGATTTATTTTTTGTCAGTACTTTTGTGTTAATTTAATATCATTTCATCAATCAAATTGATAAAAATATGTATATCAATTATATTAATAAAATATTGATATTAACTGAAAATTATATAATTTGATTCCATTTAAAAAGAACATGTAGTCCTTTAATTTTTTAAATGAACAATATGTGAATAAACTTTCGCAGCAACAGCTAAATTAACTTTTACTAGTATTGTGTAGAATATGATGGAAACTGGATTTGTGTAGCCGAAGATCAGTTTGATATAAGCTAACAAGGCTATATGGCGCACTTTGGCTGATGATGATAAAATTGTATGTGCCGGACATTTGTCAGTATTTTACGATATTATAACTTTATTACTAGAAAATGTGAATGATACATTTTAAGATACGTCGCCTTAGGCTCGATCTCTTTCCTTTTAAGAATGTTTAATCGATCGCATGTTTCCCTGAGCTACCACGGCTCCGCGGATTATTTGTTGGTTTTCATTTAATGTCACGTGCCACGTGCGTGCCATTCATATTTTATGTAGTTGTGGAAGCTCAAATAAATTTTGTTCAGACACCGAAATGTCGTGTGTGGACAGGTAGCCTGCCTAGCTGCACGAACTTCGATTCATTATACATTCAGGACTATTGTCGCAGTATTTTACGTGCTGTACCTACCGACTTTTCAATTTTTATTGTTCTCTTTTCTTTAAACTTGTCTTTTGATATTATGATATTCATTTTAGACTCCAAACTGAAAACTTTCCATGTCTGATTCTTATCCATTAGAAGCAAAAAATATTAAAGAAAAACGACACACACGTGTGTATTAGATTTTTTCTCAAATGTAAATATTTTGACTTAGTGTCGTTTATATTCATTTCATTGCTCGCATAAAAATAATTACATTTTTGTTTTAAATTGATGTTTTTAAAACCCATAGAATAGATAGAAACATGCTGGTTACAAATATTTCAATTAAATTTTACCTTTATTTTACAAGAATCGTGGTAATGTAACAACACATAAAAAATACATGAAAATCATAAATCTCTTTTTGTAACGTTCTCAGAGCTGCTAAGTCGACTCTAAACAATGGCTGCAATAAGAAATGGCGCCGACATTTCTGAGCTGTAGTGCAGTAGCTTTAAGGCTCGTCTCCCTCAGAAATGCACGCGAACACCACACAGCTTAGGGCTTAAGCCGGACGACTTAGCGGTTGCGATGAAAGTTTGCACAAAAGATAAGCTTGCCTCCCATGCTCTGACGCCTACGGTTCAAAAGATCGAATCTTTCATTTTATACGCTGTAGTCTATTGGTCTATGACGACCAATTGGCTCAGTGGCGGGACGCTCCCCTCCCACGGAGTCCGACTTCGATCCCCACATCGAAATAGTGTATGTAGGGCCTACAGATATTTATTCCGAATCTGGTAATCCCGCCAATCAGCATTCGACAAGCGTGGTGGTATATCCGTTACTTAAGAAATGAGGGGTGCCCGTGCTCAACAGTGGGTTTGTGGAGGAAAAATCTATTGGTAGCAGAAGCAATACTTTACAGGCCTTTTGGTTGACACTTAACACAATGACAAACCTACCTACCTACCTGACTTCTAAAGCAACGATTTGGGTTCAAACTAAAAAATAAACATTTTTGGCGCTAGATTTAATTGATGTATATCCGTTGTAAATCATATCAGAAATCTTTTGCACTGAGTAAGAGAGAATTCGAATGAGTGGGACCTGCGTGAATTCTGCGTTGGCACATACTCAAAGCCTAGTGGGATTCTCAAAAAATCTTAACTATCCGGCTTGGAGAATCTCATTTTCCTAATCAACTTTCACGAGCTTTTTCTAAAAGGCGAACTAATGAAATCAAATGAGTGAAAACAGCTATTTGTCGCTGACATGTTTATTAATCTAAAAATTGAATTGATTTCGGATTAAATAGTTGATTGAAACTGAAGAATAAACTGCTTTCGAGTTTTGACATGCAATTAATTTTATGAAAAGTAAAATTATTTTCGATGAAAAATTATTGTCTGTGATGACCATATTATATGATAAACTTGTAATAAATAAGTTCAAATTTATGTAGTAAGACTAAAACTAAGTTTATAAATTTCAAAAAACTATTTTTACCTATATCGAAATTGAAAAAAATAATCATAGCTTTTTTATTTTTAAATAAAATGTTTCCGTATCTTTACAATATAATGTATAATAGTATATTTCGATAAGTACTTCATTGTATTTTGCCGAATTTTTTTAGTAATCTCAATTTCTCTATCAATTTTTCCAATATGTTCAAATAACAATTTTTCGTCCATATTACACCCTCCGACAATAAACTCCGGTACCTGCTACGTATCTCAGGTCGAGAGTAACTGAGCCCGGACATAACTCAACTTGCAGGTGTTACAGCTTAACCTTGTATATCGAATGGGACGAAATATTACAGTTCTTACATTTTTACTCCAGCGCGGTGAATCACGGCATAAAGAGTAATTTTGTGTAATATAATAAAAAAGCATACATAGATATTTTCTAAAAGAATTCAGTTTGATATTACGCTCTCTTCTTGCCACATGGCATGGATTTTCTTATATAGTTGAATATTTCTTGTGCAGGTATGCAGACGAGCCCTGCGTCTCTTTTCGTCTGCTTATACATATTTTAATAAAATACAAAATTTTATCAATCATTGGTTGTTTGTTATTGGCGTACAATAAAAAATATATCTATCTATCTATATACAATGAGTCTACATCACAATAGTATTATTTAACATTTTTGTTCTACACTAGAAAAAGTTGAAAAAATTGTTATAACATTTGTAATAAAATGATAAAACATTAATTTATGAAACTTTTAAAAATGATTGATCACTTCTGCTGTACAGTTGAAGGAGAAACAATATACTATTTTGTTTATTCAAATTGTTTGTGATGTTAATGCTGCAATATGTCAAAAATAATTAAGTTCACTCAACATGTGAAAGAAATACACAGCAGGGGCGACATAATTGTATGAAGTCGCCGGGTACCGGTCGAGGGTCGTTCTCGAGCGGTCGCTGCACGTCCTACGTGACTGACGATAACTTTGCCAATCTCCCTGTACCCAGTTGGCACAATGTTAGACTCGGCGTACTTAACTTTCTAAACAAATGTTCAAACCTCAAACCAAATTAAGATTATGTTTAACAACCTCATGGTTTTAGTTTGGTTCCTGGTTTTTTATATTTTACTTTATACAGATGTGCGCCGTAGTGAGCAAAGCAGGGCGCCTTGAGGCGCGATAGCTATTTGGACTACGGCGTGCAATTTTTATATGGTAAGATTGTTTTAATAGGAAGTTGCATTTACAAAAAAAACAAAAAACACGTGTTCACGCAACAAGCCTCAATATCTAGTAAAGCGCTGTTAGCAATTTTTTTTATTTCCAATTTTTCTTTAATAATAAATGTATTCGTGTGTGTCTTTATAAATATAAAACACATTTTCATATTGTGGATGTTTAAATTTCTGACCTACTCTCAGTGTATCCTATTTTAACTAGTAAGGGCGCCGAAACAAAATTCTGAATCTGTAAGTGTGCCGCGGACTGAAAAAGTTTGGGAACCCCTGATTGTGATAATTTTCCAGTCATATCGAAATATATTTTTCGTAATACGGAAGATTTGGACAAGTGTCTTCTGTTTGCATTCATATTTTGACAATCGCAATTAACAAAAACTAAGTATTCTATGTTTTAGCGCACTTGTTAAATTCAGTTTAATAATTATTTTTTTGTGTATAAGGTAGTAGACAAAAGAGAAAATAGACCAACTTATAGTAAGTAATCACCCAAGGACATCTTCAATACTATAGTCACAGCAGATGCATTGCTTACCTTAAGCTGAGGATGTTAATAATGAAAGGGGAAGAAGGATGTAATAGAAGAAAAAAGTAAAGGTTTCTGGATCTCTGCACTTACAACTTGAATATTCTGTGTGTGGTGCTTCCCCGCTTTCCCGCTTCATACATAACTCTAACACTGTTCTGATTCTCGTTTCTTGTAGTAAATGTTTTTGGGGTGTGAAAGGATTGGCACAATATCATCTAATCTGGATAAAGGGTTTCGGTAATAGCCGCAAATTTTGGACAGGTGTATTGGTGAACTCAAAGCCACTAGTCATAATCTCGTACTAATAATGCCGATATTCATTAACAGTCTGTGTCAATGTTTGTGTTTTGAAAAAGTGTTTACTTATACAAGATACACAAATTCTCACAGGCTGTTAAAAAAAATATTTTATCAAATATTTCCGTTCCGGCACGGCGTCTGAACAAATTTATAATTTAAAATATTCTGAAATAAAAAGTGACCGGCCTTGCGTTCGTGACTGAGACATGACATGAAAGTCTTTGACGCATTCGACTTTAAGTTTTTGTAATCCGCTCAAGTCACGAAGCCAATAACGACTAAGCGTTTATAGTTAGGACTTACGTTATTTGTTCTATAGTGCAACGTTCGGCGAGGCTTTTCGTTTATAATCTGAAATATAACTTTATAAAGGGTACCTAAACTTATAAATCACATACTAAAATAAATATCATATTTGTTTTCTTAATATATTTAAATTAATGAATATATAATAACGAAAGCTTGTGTTCTCATTCCCTATGCGTTCACACATCTTTCATCCGATTGTTATGAAAGTTCGTTCGTATTATTGACACTTGCGTGGAATTTCCTTAGATAGTTCCTGCAAGATAGCACCACGGTTTGAATTCAACACCCTAAGGACTCACCGCAGGCGGGGCCTGAAGTGCTAGTGATAAATCAAATTAAACTAAAGACTTGTTTTGATCGCACCTATAAGTTACAAATTTGATACCGTCATAAAAAAACACTACAAATATTACTTGCCTTCAGGAAAGAATATGAGGGGCAAAGAGAAGCATATAGCATATAGGAGTGGACTTGGGCACTCATCGCTCATTGAACGATGCGTAGTAGCAAGAAATAGTATTTAGAAGTTGGTTTTCTGTGATACTTTGACACATCTCTGGACGAGCCGGAACGTTCGTGCAATAAAAAAATATATCATCTATTATGACATTTTGTATAGTTTTTATAAAATATCTCTGACATAAAAACGTTTAACATTTTGTACGAGTATGTATAACTTTGTATTATACATTGCATACATTTAACTTTTATTGACTTTTGTATTATACATTAGTAAATTTTATGACTTCATGAGATAGATGCTTCGAATGAATCTATGTATAATAGATTCGTTCGAACGTAGTCGAGTTTCAAGAGTGCAGTTTGATTGATCTCGTTCTTTTTGTATGGCTGTACGGTTTTCATCGTCAGGTTGTTTCATCTGTTGGCTATGCAGGGTTATTTTTCGATAAATCATTCATATGTTAATTACATAGTGATATTATAAATTCCATTCAAATAATTTTTCATAGCTGATATATGTACATATGTCCAACTGCTGGGCATGAGCCACCCCAATTTTGAAGAAGCGGTCATTAACCTACCACGCTTGTCCAAAGCGGGTTGGCGGGGTCGCACATCTCTGAATATATCGATAGGCCATAAACGTTATCATTGATCATTGACTCTTTAAGCGGCAGCCCCGCTACTGAGCCAAATGGTGGTCAAAAATATATTTAACAATTCAATTTTCTATATATTCCAGTCATCTATGACCATCTAATTCAGTTCCATTCGATTTCACATTAGTTAGATGGATGTGAATTTGCGCTCCGTTGAATTTCTAAATGAAACTAGTTCATGAATTTACAATCTAATTTAATTTTAACACATATTTTTTCATTTGAAAGTGTCCTTCAACGTTAGTCAATTCAGTGCACGCTCATGCACACGTGTACTTCACATACACGAATTTGCACCTTTTTTGGGAAATATCAAATTATTTCCTTGCATTAACGCAGATATCAAATGTACGACTGTTAGATTCTATGGTCGTCTACTTTCATATAATAATTTAATAAAATTATAAAACTGAAATACGTGAAAATGTTCTTTGTATCATCATTTAGACAAAGTATTCGTAGTGTGTATCAGACAGACTCGAAAAGCCACCCTGTGCCGCATAATTGCACACACTCTTCACAAGTATGTAACCGCAGCGCAGCCCCTCGTCAGTATTACCGAGTGTTTTCTATATACATGTCTGAGTCTTGTGCATTTTTTCCCCTTTTGCTTCTGGCACATTGAATACAGCTTTGTTCTTTTGGTTAACGATAGGGAAACTTTTTATCCGTATTGTAGATCTTTTAAGTGTTAGGAACATTTAAATCCTTGGTATTCGTGTAGCATTTATAGTATGATCTCATAGCCCTTATTTTAATTTAATAGCAATACCACAGACACCTCGAAATAAATTGAATTACAAAAAATCTGCGTAAAAATAAAATGTTATACCCCATATTTTCATAATTAGCATATTCATATTTGTTCATAACTCATATACTCGTATTATACGGCGACCCGAGCCTCATTATTTTGTTATTTCTGGAAGAATGGATGTTAACTGGCCAAGCTTGTCAAAGGCGGATTGGCGGGACACCCAGACTCGAAATAAGACGTAGGGATACATAAATTTGTTCTGATGTGGGAATCGAACCCATTACCGTCGACTCCGTAAGCGGTAGTTTCGTGACTGAGCCTATTAGTTCGTAGATAATTTCGATATCATAGAATTAACTTTTTGTTTTTTCTTATAACAAAAAATCCTCCTCCCCCGACAGTTTTCAATTTCAAAATGTTAAAATTAAGAGAATTTTAGTAACTTTTAAGAGTTAATGACCTCTAAATTTTGATTATATTTGAGTAAAACTTCTTTTTGCCAACAACGTTCGACTAGCAAAATTTATATTGTCAATTATCATATTGTTGTATCGTCACGTGAACTCTGTGTGTGTGTGCAAAGTTTCATAAGAATCGGGTTTGTAGAAGTAGCCATCACAAGATTTGAATCAAACAAAAACGGAGTCAAGTTATTTATTTTTAACATCGGTTAAAAATAAATAAAATTTACGAAATTAAAGTTCGCGACGAACAAAGCTCTTTTCATCTGGATTAGGTATTTGAAAAAAACGTTAAGACAAAGTCGCCTATAAGAGCTATTTTATATAAAACTAAAATACTGTGAAGGAATCGAATTAAATGTAGCGGAGGGTATATTGCTTGCGCATTCAGTTTCGCCGCCGTATAAAACTTTATAAACATATAACAAGTTAGGAACGGGGAGAAACGGAACGCAAACGTATTTTACGCCCCAGGTGTTATAGTTTGACCTCTTACTTCGAACAGTACGAAGTATTACCGAACACAATTTTTTTAATGACATATAGGGATAATTAAATAAACTATTAACTCTTTCCATCGCGTACATGTTAAGAAATGCTTTATTTTATAGCCCATATATGTCTCAGAGACTGGTGGACTCTAAAAGACTGGTTGAGGGTGTAAAGCAGAAAAGTTGATTCACATGATTTTGGATGGAAATAAATATAGACAAACGGTCGCCAACTTTCGGGATGGAGGTGGCAAACGAAGAAGAAGAATATATGTACGGCTTGCTACTGAGGAAGGCTTCCCCATATTTGGAAATATGGACATTAACTCACCACGCTTGACCAAGGCAAATTGGTAGAAAACCCAGACGTGGGAAATCCAGACCTAATAAATACATATCTCGATACTATACATACTCGATACTCTCGAGAATCGAACCCTTGACCTTTGAGTCGAATGCACCGAATCAATTAGTTCATCAAATACACGTACACATACATACAAAATGTTATCACCTGCCTTTAAATACATTAACAAATTATTTATTGCACATAATTAATTATGTATGGACCAGTTTACAAAAGATTACCTTCTAGAAAATTCATTAAATTCAACATTTAATGAACTCATCAACATTTATACATTCAAGTGAACACGTAGAAAGTGTAAAATATACCATAAACCTTTTGATAAATACGTCCATCAAAGTTACCTACCGTCTACGCGATTTCAAACTCTTAGCGTTAGTAATCCTATGATGTTAGTAATTATTAACAAACATTCCATAACTTTTAAAAGATTTTTCTTGTAGGCTATATTATTCAATTATTTTGAAGCTTTTTAGCGTAATATATATTAAGCTCCAAATTTAATTTAAGTATAATAATATAATATAAAAGTAAAATATAATATTTCTAAAACAAATAAGAACACAGTTATATTACAGTATTTATAGAAACATACAACTTCCATGTATACCTAATGACCGTAAAGACTAAAATATGCTATACTTACTATTCAAAATAAATACAGTTCAATGGGTGGGACAACAACAGCAGTAAAGTGTTTATTCAATATATTGCATAGTAGTAGTACCATGTATTCAGCAATTCGATGCCTCGTTACGGAAACGCGTGGTGTTAGCATCCACACGGATTTCCGGCCACGGCGTCCTGAGCAACTAGAACGGCGTTACCGCATCGCCTGTCGATGGAGTTACAATACACCCCGCACCCGTGTACAGTCAGCTACACAATTTGTTGCATTTCTTAATACCAAATTTTTTATTTTATAATCTTATTTTATAGTGTGTATCACTTAAAAACATAGTTAAATTTCCTGAAAGTCTTCAGAATTCGTTTCACTTGTTCCCGTATATAACAGCAATGTTTTAATGCCCGACACGTTTATGGCGACTTTTTCAGTATAACATATACTCACTCTCGTTGGTACAAGGTGCATTGGCAAAAAGCAAGACTAAATAAAAACGTACATATATTTATCCCGATGCAAGAATCGTAACCGCGACCATGAACTTCATAAGCGGTAGCTTCGCCACTGTATTATCACGTACCTTTAGATGGATTAATAAATAATTTATTGCTCATAATTAATTACGTACTTCTTCTCAAAAGCTGAATTCGATGGAGATTACCTTCTAACAATTTTATTTAATTATTTAATTTATTTTGTTGACTGTATTCGCCAACATTTATAAATTCAAATGAACACGTAGAATTCAGTGTGTACTGCGGTCGCCGCGTGTCCAACCCGCTATCGAGCGAAATCGTTGTTGTCGTTTTGCGTCCAAACAATTACATTGTTCAGTTTACTTTTAATGCCCTAACGTATACATTGCATAAAAGGATTTTCTGTTTTCAACAAATCTAGGCTACATATGTAATTAGCTGATAGAAAAATATCACTATCATAATCATCAACCACCTAAAGCCTCTTCAAAATATGGAGGAATTCTTGGGAAGTAATTCACTCTCGAAAAAACCGACTTTCGAGTATTATATTTGCTACTCTTTGTTTGTAATTTAACAACCACTTTTTAAATAGACCATCGATTCCTTTACTTTTAAAGAGGTTATTGACTCCTTTTAATTTGTCATATGTTCGAGCTGTTTTTGATTTCAATATTGAAAAACCTTTATTTTTATAGATGAATTTTTAATTTAAACAAAATATGTTAAAAAAGTTTATAAAATAAAAATTTGTAGAACCAGCGTGGTTTCTTTTAATTTGAACATCATCTGCTTATGTTTTTTAACGATATAAAGAGACTTGTGTGTTATATGTCCCCTCTCTGAGTCCTAAGTCCCCCTGGTGGGGCATAGGACAGACACGACGTTTCTCCATCTCGACCTGTCGATACTGTGACCTGTGAGTACTGTTATATGTACTTGTACATATTATAGTTTGTCGTTTTCGGCTTATAACGATATAATTATAAGAAAAATATCCATTATATTTAATTCCCCGTTTTCTTTTTCTTAATTATGTCATTATTTTGGCATAATTTGGGCTAAAAGCCAGTAAAGTACGAAGAACAACATGGACATTCAGTCGATGTCACGCGGTAACGAGCCAACAAATAAATATTATTGGACAATTGACCTGTTATTTGTTTTCTTGCTATTTAAAGAATGAAAGTACTAAATATATTATAAAAAATGTATAGTCAGTAAGTCATGTATGTATAGTCAGTAAAATACTGAATCTTAAACTCAATAAGTACTGAATTACATAGAGCAGACAAACATTTTAGAAATGTAAAGTAATATCTGAAATAAGTAAGAAACATTCCAGAATTAAAAAAATGGCTATAAAATGTAGCCTGGTTTGGGAATCAAACCTAGAACCTTTGGCTTAGCCCTTTCGCGAATTATTTGTTGCCTACGCTTTGTACGCTACGTTGTCAAAATCTTTTTATTAGAGCTATAAACAAAGGTAATTTTCTGTGTAGTCACGGATTGTTTCAAACGTTAATAAAACAATTTTATTCGTAAGGTATACAAAATTATTTCGCCAGTCATTTCTGATGAGGTTGTTGCCGTATGCCGAATCGTATTTTAATAATAAGCTTGGCAAAGGAGCGCCGAACGCAAAACGCCATAATTGTGATAAATGATTTCACGCTCGCTTTTATGATAATATTTATTTAACTCCACCCCTCCGTAAAACAATTCGATTTTTTTGTTTACTGCAAAGCAAAAAAAATATTTTGTTTTTATTATTCATTTATTATGTGCCGTCAATTTAATTACTTATGTGCCATTTCATTTCTTTTTATATTACCTACTTCATATGTATACTGAAATAAAAAACTTTAAGCACAATTTTTTCCGAGTCATGTGAAAGGATTTTTATTATTTACTAATGTGTATAGACTTAATTTTATTAACCTTGGTATAAATAATTTGATTTTCCCATCAAGTTTTGATTATTCGGTCTAGAGTATTTTTTTGGAAATATATATTAAAAACTTCCTTTGCATACAACTTGGAACTTTCTATTCAGTAATAAGAAAGTTGTGATACTATTCTACAAGGTAACATAATTATATCATTTTTATTGTTATGAAAAAAAATATTGTAAAAATATCATTTTTTATGAATAACCTTTGTAAAAAGTTCCAGTTTTTGCTGAATACATGGTAGGTTAGCAGATTAAATTACGTATCGTATGCTAAAGGCCTTAGACGTTTGAACGGCTACGTCAGGGGTGAGGATTTTTGAGTAAATCGAATCAATGGGGGAGCCGTCCATTATGCAGATTTTCCATTAGTGAAAAACTCGTCCTGTTCTTTATCCGCGCTCGTTGCGCGCCCTAGCGTGACAGTGCGTCAACTCACTGTTCAGTGCGCTGCCATCATGATTACCCAAATTTAGAGTTGAAACTGACAGTCCATTAGCGTTTCGATGCTTAAGTATAAGAAAAGGTAGATGTAATTAGACAACCACTGAATTTCAATTTTATGAATGATATACAGACTGATAACCGTAAAATATCACTTACAAAACGTAAAACACAAAAAGGTTTTGCCTCAAAACTAGGCATCCTCAGGTCACGTCTTCACGAAAGGCAACCTTTGAGTTCATTGTAGAACAATATGATTAGGTTTTACTTTTATCTTTGTAATGAAAAATACAACTGCTAAAGGTCAGACGAAATTCTGTAAGCGATTTTTTTTATACGTCTCTACGCCATTTGTCAGAACTGCGGGAAACGTTGACACATCCTACCGCAGTCCCGATGTCGCTGTCCCTATCAAGGGGAAGTTATAATATATCTATCTCCTAATATAGAGGCTAGACCAAAGTGGTTACAGATTCGTGAAGAATAGCAGTGCTGCTAGTGTATGAAGTACGACTGAGCGTCATCCACTTGCTTAATGTACCAATTAGAACAAATCCTCCATAGTAATTCATTATCATCTGCATTAAATCTACTTACGGGCCTGACCCTGTTCAAAATATAAAGATTTAAAAATATTAACATTATTTCGCAGCCCACATATGTCTCATTGCTGGCTAACGAGCCTCCCTATTTCTGGAGAAACGGACATTGCCCACCACGCTTGTCTAATTAGGATTGGCGGGGTAACCAGACTCAGAGTAAATATTTGTGGGTCATACATATATTTATCCTGATGCGGGAATCGAACCCGCGACCATAGATTCCGTAGGCGGCAGCCCCGCCACTGAAACAATTGATCGTCTATTTAGTAAAGTATAAACAACGATCAAAGCTAATATTGCGATTTTGAAATTGTTATTTGAAACAAGATAAAAAGCCATACATACATAATATAATACATAGATTAATTTTGAAAATAAAACCATTCACCCTGAGAACATTTGCTGACAGGTTTGCTGGCAAATCAAGCTTGTCTTAGATAACGAAGAATTAATGAATATTTGTTACATGAAAATAACCAAATTATTTTTATTATTTATTCAGTCGATGATAATTGAGATTTTAAATGATTTATTTGTTTCACGAAACATCCTTGCATTATCATTATCTACAGATCTTTGTATTTTTTTTTTCTTATTTTATTTTAAGAAAATTTACTAGAGTTAAACAAATTACACAGATGTTTTTAGTTCTATGTAAATCTAGTATAGACAAACCTTCCTCCGTTCTGATGAAATGCTTTTGTCGACTTTTTAGTATAATTATATTTATTTACTGACGTGTGTTTTTTTGTAACGTAGACCGCTTCAAATTAAAAATAAAACAACAATTTACTTGATTACTTAATTTTATATCACTAAAATATTTTTTTAATATGGTCTTATGTTAATACATGTATTATTAAAAGGTTTATAGGATGTTATAAATTTGCAAATTTAAGTAAATAAGACGTAGTTACAAGAATCTTCACAATAAAGCACTTCTAGTCAGAATGGAATAGGTTATTATGGTTGTATTGTATGTATTCTTAATACAGGGAATGGATGTGATTCCAAAAACAATTTCATTACAACGGGATTAAGGCGCACTGAATAACAACAAAAGCAGCCTTAACGAATTAAGTCAATGAAGTAGGGGGAGAGGGGGGGGGGGTTATAATCGATGTCCTCGCCACCCGGCCCGCGTTTTCTTTTCATCTTCCAAATTTTAATTTAACGGATTGCTAGCTCTATATTGCTGTGTGACGACTATTGAGTGAGATAAACGTAACTTTGTACATACATATATCATCACGCCTGTTTCCCGTAGGGGTAGGCAGAGACCACAGATCTCTATCCACCACGATCTCGGCACACCTTCCTTACCTCCCATTTCTGGAGGAACGGAACGGAACCTTAACCCACCACGCTTTTGTCTAATGCCGATAGGCGAGGTTACCAGACTCGGAATTAATATCTGTATGCTATACATATTTTTATTCCGATGCGGGGATTTTTTGATACCGCGACCATTGACTCCGTGGATGGAGAGCCCCGCCACTGAGCCAATTGGTCGTCGGACTGAAACTGAGTGTTGTTGATATTCAAATTTTTATGTGACCCTAATACTAATATTTGTTAACTATTTAATGAAGTTATAGATAACGTTCACGCGTGACACGACGAGGTTAGAGTGTATGTCGCTAACGGCGCAAATATGGTGATAATAAAGTCGCGATTAGAGATAGTTTGGTAACTTGTGTTAGCGATTACTCAGATTGGGAACGCGTGCAGAGGAAACGGCTTTACGGCTGCTCGAGCCATAACAGTAAATCTGGAGGAGGCTCACATTTACACCGGAGCGGAGAGCTCTCGGGACTGCCACTTAATTACGGCCGCCGAGATTAGTTCTCCAGTCTGCCTGCACATATCGCTATGGCACTTGGCTATAGTTCTTCACTATCAACCCTGCTATGCCCCACTTAATTATTGCCTATAAAAATTTAGTTCAAATATAACATAATTTTTTGAACTTTGTATCGACGTTTTATGACGACTTATTGGTTCAGTGGCGAGGCCCCCGCTCACGGAACCAATGGTCGCGGGTTCCATCCCCGCATCGGAATAAACATATGTATGTCCTACAGATATTTATTTTGAGTATGGTAACTCCGCCAATCCTCATTGGACAAGCGTGGTGGGTTAATGTCTGTTTCTCCAGAAATGGAGCGGCCCGTGCTCAGCAGTGGGACATATATGGGCTATGAAAAAAATAGACGTTTGTATATATATTTTTGTGACGTTTGTATATATAGTTTTGTATATTATTGTGATCTCCATTCCTCACATAGGCTAATCGAAAATCTCAATTTTCTCGTTACAAATGAGCAAACGGATTATCTGATGATAAGCAGTCATCACCCCTCGTGGACATCCGCCACACCAAGAACACTGCAGGTGTGTTGACATCCTTAGGGTTAGGATGTGAGTAATGGAAGGAGAGGAAGAAAGAAAAGGAAGGACAATGAAAATTAGGCCTCTAGATACCCCTGCACTCAATGTACGAAAAGCGGTAAACTAAAATGCTACGGTGCGGTAAGTAAAATGCTACCACTTATTGTCGATATTCTATGAAGGTGTGGTACTTCCCCGACCAACCGGTTCGTATGTTCATGGTTTTACCAGTACTACTGTATCGATGACAAAAAATCATATTTGCTATAAGTAGTAAATGTCGTATTTTGATTTTATATACCATATGAATAAAAAAAACTGCGTCGAATGTTACCGGTCGTTTTTTAATTTTTTTTTATAAAACAGCCGACAACATACGACGTACTTTTTTATTCTGATTCTAATGGTGTATAAAACAAAAATACGTAACTTTTTACTTACAGCAAATACGTTTTCTGTCTTCGATATGTCTTGTCTTCTTTGTTAATCAAAAAATGTTAATTTTCTTCAGTGCTAAAAACTAATTTAAAAAGTGTAATAAAAAATATTGCTTAAAATGTAATAAAATAACTTCTTGTAAACATCCATCGCTTTTAATGAGCAAAGCTTTTCAACATAAAAATTGTCTCTGAATCCAAAATGGAAGAGGAGACCCTCATCATTTCGTGTTTCGCTGACAGAAGACACATTTAGCCGTCATCAATTTCGTCCCCGTTTGTCACTGTCTACTCTATCGGCCCTATAAAAAATATAAATGCCATTTTGATGCGTGACGATTAATTATTTAATAGCATCGTCTACGGTTTTCAATATAATATATTTTATTTATTATAACATAGGAACGAAAGAGACTTAGTTTCATATACATGTAACATACGAAAATGTACGTATGTACCTATTGGTAAATGCTATTTTTAAACAATACGGACTGTACCAATGGCATCATATTCGCACGGGGCCTAAAATTAAAACCCCTTTTTAAAATTTTTGTATGATACCTGACCTGAATTGAAAGCTTCTGAGTTAATTGTCATAGAATTTTTATGAAACTTAGAGAACTTACTAATTAATTATTTGTGTATTTAGTAGCTGGGGAAACTTGGAGTTCCCGTAAGAAATAAAATCTATAAAATTAAACACTAGTTTGTTTGTTCATCTCTATTATTAAAAAAAACCAAAATCGCGAACACACCTACACGTATTATACGAACAAATATATGAACTTGATATATGTATATCAGTTAGCCATACATATAACATTGATCGGTCGCGGGTATTGAAACCGCGACCCTGAGGTCGGAAATCGATCCCCTAATGCAACTTATTAAATTACTGACCACATAATTCATTTGTTTCTAGAAAATTGTTAAAAAAAACATATGTCCCACTGCTGGACACGGGTTTTTTTACTTCTGGAGGATGGACTACGGACATGCGCACCATGAATGTTCACCACGGATTAGCGAGATATTCAGACTCGAAAAAAGGGAATATTTTTATTCTAATGCGAATGGAACACGTGACGATTGATTATGAAGGCGCTAACTTTAAGCCACATAAATGGCTGGAATAATCAATTTATGTCCTAAAAACTACTAAAATAATTTATTCCTTTCATCATTTTATCTATTATTCTTGCAACATTAAAAAAATACCATACCAGTTTAAGCTATCTAACATTGCGATGTAAATGATGGCCCTCCTAAATCGTAAGTCTAGTCCCTACTCTGACTTAACTAGCGACCTCCCTCCCACATAAAGCGCACTGCTGGATGTCTACGCGTGGTTTTATTCCGACAGAGATATATTGTTGTTAGCGCTTAAGTTTACCTCACTTTAAAGTAAACTATATTAAGACATCAAGCCAATTGATAATTTTTCTTTTTTTATAAATAAAAATAGACAAACCAGCCAACGTAATCATCCCCAGTACAAAGAACGCTGCAGATGTCACCTTAATATAATGAATAATAGGAAAGGAGAAAAGATTTAACAGTAAGAGAAGAAAGGTAATAGGAGAAGAAGAAGAAATAAAGAAATTGGGCCTCCGAATGCCAGAAATTATCGTATGAAACGCAGTAACATAATTAAATCATAACACTTAACACCGATAATCTGTAAGGGTGGGTTACTTCCCCTATCGAACTAGTCCATTCATGCCGAAAATCGCCAGCATTATGATTATAATGAACTTTATTATTGTTCTTAGACATAAAAGTAAAAAAATATTTTTTCATGGCACTTTTTTTTACAATAGTTAAAATTAAAACCTTAATGTTAATAAAATATTCAAAAAAAATAAACAAAAATAAAATAATTTTAATCTAATAAGTGTTATAAAATGGTTCTCGCTCAGCAAATGTCAGGCGTATATACTCAGCATATACTAAATTCCTTCAATCAGCATATTAAACAGTTTATAAATAAATATTGCTATGCTTAAAAAAAATTATCTGTTTTTATATGGGGTAGGAAGGCAAACGAGCAGGCGTGTGCGAAACGAGCAGGCGCAGTGCGAAAGCGTTGCCGACCTTTAAGGAAAGTGTCATTATGGGAGTGGGAATGGGAGGGGGAAGGGGAGGGGGAAGGGGAGGGGGAGGGTGTTAGGCCTCCGGAACTTGGCCGCTCACCGTACGAAGCGCGGTAGCTAAGCTACCACTCAGACGCCGGTTTTTTGCGGGAGTGTGGTACTTCCCCGGGCGAGCCGGCCCATCCGTGCTATAGACAAATATCATGCCATTTTTGACAAAGTATTCGTCTTTAAACGACGTCTACTATAATACTTTATCAAGAATGTATATTTTATATTATCTACCTTGTGTTTATAAATAAATGTGCAGTATACTTCTTGCTGTAAGCGTCTTTGTTCGCTGACTCACTGGTAGGTGACTATAAAAAAAATCTAGTACTATATTCATCCAATTTTCGCGAAAATAACGTTTGCAAGTCTGTATATGTTGTATTAATTGTTAATCTAAGAACATGTTATACATCTTATATATCTTAATTTTCCTTAACAAACTTGAATTTATCTCAACCGGGCAAAAGGCTATCTTATTTATTGTGAAACTTAAGTCATCTGTCCACAGACTGTCTTGATTCAATAATTGTCTTTCAAATAATAAAATGACTTAAATTTATTTGTTCTTTTAAAGACGTAAAAATTAAATTTCACGGATGTAATTAAACAAAGGCCAATAAAATTGATTTATTTACATCCGCCAACACAAGTGTTTTAGATTTGAATAGTTACTGATATAATTTTATGAAAATTATATGAAAAGCAATTAATATAATGTTTGTTTTATTAAAATTAATTTCGTATATAATTACAGACTTTTCTAGTAGCTTTGTGTAAATATTATTTTTATAACTAGCATTCCATATAAGAGTATACACTTTAAACTTAGGTGGTTGGGAACAGTTCTCTTTTCGTTTTTATTAGAAATTTAAAACGCGTTTAAAAAAGACATGTTATCTACTTACTATGGTTCTATTGTATTCACATCTATTTTCTTTGATGGCAATTAGTTACAACTATTATGCCAGTGTTAAGTAAAATACAGTAATATCCAATCGCTTGAAATGTTACTGGTCAGCTTATCACGTTACGTTTTGATAAAATGGTGGATATACTACCAAACCCTCCTATGGACACGCTTCTTTTTCTATGGACACGCATTTATTTCATATCACTTCACTTATACGCCTTAATCGAGCTATATTGTATAATCGCCACCGCAATTAAACAATATAACTTAGAATATTATAAGGTTATGAAAATGAAATAAAAACACAACGTCACTGATGTAAGTTGGCGGGAAAAGTCGTATTTACATTTGTTTTTACTTTTCGGTATTTTCTATTTATTATGCCGACGGTTATGTGCCTTTGTTTTACCAAATGATGAATTCGAGATGAATGGATGGAGAAATATACCTTGAGGCATTTTCACCTACTTTTTTTAAGCTCAAAAAATTTGAATGAGATATACAAAAGCTGAAAAGGTTCTCTGTACAAAATGACGAACTTTAAGAGTTGTTCTTGATTCATTTTTATATCGGAGCCCTATAAATTACTGTGTACTGAGACTGTGGACTACGCGAATGTACACTGTGGAAGCCCGGTCCTCGAACCGCTTACGCACATCTCCTTCGGTCCATTTGTCAGATTAGATCGTACAGCGGCACGCTACAGTCGCGTCTCTGAAAACTAAAATTTCCTATTTTTCGTAAATACTAATAATTTTTTTTCGAACTAATAATTTTTTTTCATCAGTACTTCAGCGCGTTCTTCATTAATAAAAGCATTTCAATTCCAGTAATTGCATTTATAGCTTTTACATGTAACTCATGAGTTTAGTTAAGTGAATTTGAAGTTTATTAGAACTAAAATTTAATAAACACTTTTAAAATATCGTATGTTAGTATGTTAATAAATTTTGCTGTTAGTAAAGGTCAGTGTGATTTGCGCGATCGATTCCCTCAAGTGTGAAGACCTAAATTGTGAAGAAATTTTTTGCAATATAAAAATTGTGTTATATATTTTTTATTTTTCTTTATACTCAGTTCTATTGGCAAGTTTCTTTAATTTTTTCTTCGATTCTTTCTTGTATAACACGCTCGCATAAAATCGCTATCGTTTTAGTTGTGCAACAGA
This sequence comes from Baronia brevicornis, assembly GCA_031353405.1. Taxonomy (NCBI): domain Eukaryota; kingdom Metazoa; phylum Arthropoda; class Insecta; order Lepidoptera; family Papilionidae; genus Baronia; species Baronia brevicornis. The sequence continues at coordinate 68,958 of JASFAT010003349.1, read as the reverse complement.
AATTGATAACGTTGATAGCAATGCATAAACTGTTTCGTTTGGTAGTTGTTTGTGTTTGTTTTACCGTGGTGGTATTGTTTGTGACCCTCTTTCATGGCGGGAAGAGTCAGGGTGCCAGCGTTCATCCCGCGGATAGAACAGCACGCGCCGTTCGATACTTTAACTCATTCGATTCCACTACATCAAATACTGTTGAAACGTTTCCTCTTGAGCAGAAGCGTTTACAGGTGATTCAGGTGAGCCCATTCTATACCATTCTTGTACGCTAGTGGTTCGATTTTGGATAGATATATGTATGGCTTACAGTTATTTATTCTGAATCTGGATGTCACGCCCTATAAGTCATAGTGAGACATACGGACCGTAAAACGGTGTTTGACTGTTTTACATTAAATTTAGAAATTTAAATTCTGAACAGTTTTTAATGAAGTTTTCGAACTATTTTTTCCGATTCGATTGGAGAAGAGTTGATATGCAGCTGTCTTCACAATTTGAAATATTCCGGCAATCCGTCTTGGACAAGCGTGTCGGTTTTATGTTCAGAAAAGTCGAAGCCCTGTTACTCAACTCGTGGCTATGGGCTGTAAAAAATATAATGCATACAAATTACATCCCGATATAATAGGAACCGTATTCTAATTTTTGATTAAAAATAAAATAAGTTTCAACCTTTTAACCTTGAACCCTTGAATCAGAATGAGATATTTTACCCACTGAGACAAATGGTCATCAATAAAAAATAGATTAATATAATATAATGAAATACATAAAACAGTTTACTAAGTCAATATTAATTTTAATCTACAGCAGTAATGCTAACAGCGTAAAATTTTACAGAAAATTCTCCAATCGTTAATTTTCCCGTCACTCTCTATTGAAAGTAAAGTATCCACTTTTTCCAAGTCACTGCCTTTCTTGCCTCAAAGTTGTCCCGACCTAATAATAACGAATGGGCTCGACGAAAGCCCGATGTCCTTTCATTAGAGTCCCGTCCCGCGCACACGCGAGATTAAAACTTGTCCCCCGAGCGACGCCCAGTCTCTAGGTATTTACTTAACATTTTTTTAAAGAACTACCTCTTTGGAATTATTTATTTTTCAAATGAAATACCATTTTACGTTTTCATAACTTGCTAATGGATCTTTTCACATCTTTTGTAAAACACTGTGAACAATATTCGATAAATGAGACACATCTGCGCAGCCTCTTTTGCCGTTTCTTCTCCGTCCAGAGGAACCATATTACAAAATAGTGGTAAACGCTTGACTGTTGACGGACTTAACTTACGAATAAAAAGTAAATTCTTATGTAGATAAATAACAAATTTAGTATGTTCATACTAAATTTACTGTAGTATTTTGATTGTACCACAACCTAAGAAACTGTAATTTCAAAACTACATGCTGTTTTATTTTTGTTAAAAAAAACAATAAAATAAAACACTATACTAATACCTCTTCATTTAGATTTCTTGTATTATGATACCTATAAACCGAACCGAAATATTTATATCGCTGCGAGATTCGAAGCCGTGACCCTTAGCACGGAAAGTGAACGCTTCGTCACTACACCATTTGCGCTATCGTACTCATCTAATAACATGTAAATCACTTTACTGTATAAAAAAATATTTGGAACACTAAATTAACAAATAGTGGTATTACCTACCTATACGAGCGTAATAGCACCTTATGATCTGACTCCATCCGCTCTTAGATTATTAACATGACTCTCTCCAAACACACATCGTGTTGTACATTTTTATGAAGTAAACTCATTATGTCCGGTTCTACCAATTGCGTTGAATATAGGCTAATGGTTCGTTAACGTTGTTTTCAGATGATGCGTCACGCGTGGAACAACTACAAGCTGTACGCATGGGGCAAGAACGAACTGAAACCGATATCGAAGCGAGCGCACCTCTCCAGCGTGTTCGGCGCTGGTGACTTGGGCGCTACCATCGTTGACGGCCTCGACACTCTGTACCTGATGGGCCTTATGGATGAGTTCCGCGAAGGGCGGGACTGGGTCGCGGAACACTTACACTTTAACGATATCGTACGTATTATTATAATAAATTAAGATAATGTAAATTAATCGAGCAATTGGCTCAGTGGCGGGGCCCACGGAGTCAATGGTCGAGGGTTCGATCCTCGCATCAAAATAAACATATGTTTGATATTCATTCCGAGTTTGGTAACTCCACCAATAATCCGCATTGGACAAGCGTAGTAGGTAAAAAGTAGGTAAAGGTAGGTCCATTCCTCCAGAAATAGAGAGGCCCGTGCCAAATAAAAATAACAAATAAACCAATACTAAAGAGGACAATCTTAATTACGAAAAAAAAATTATGGGATTCACGAATTTAGTATCTAATTTGTTGAAAAATGACGGCGACGTGGTTCGCCACCCGTCACGTCCTGATTCTCACGAGGGCGAGAAGCGACCAATGGAGAGCTGTTTCTGACCGAGTTCTGTGGTGTCTGCTAACCCCTGCGGTGGATAGGCGTAAATATATAAAAAAAAGAAACTAAAAATTCGATAAAAATGTGTAGTAGTGCGACGTCACTAAAAGGCATTCACTCAGCATAGGCAGTTACGATCTGGTAAGATGATCTGGCGCAGATTTTCAGTATTTATATGCATATTTATTGCATAAGAAGTTAAAGTTTAAAGTAACAAAAATTGTTTAAAGTAATTCTACAAAATAAAAATTAACAAGTATTTTAGCTAAATTGTTATTGCCGTTATTTTATAATAAACTGTTTCGTTGCATATTCAGTAACAGCATTTTAATGCATCTTTAAAGGTTTTACGCAATCTTGTCATATAGGAAGGCAGATTGTTTTTTTTTATAATGGAGATAGGCAAACAAACCAGTAAGCGAGACATCTGATGTAAAGCAATCATCGCCGACCAGGCATTGCAGAAGCATTGCCAGCCTTTGAAAAATGTGTAGGCATTTTTTTACAAATATATTACAGTTACTTACTCCACTAGCTTAACACCCCAAAGTATATCTTGGCCTCAGATACTAAAACACACCATTGGTCACAGTTAAGCTCGAAGCTCGTTCTATACCGTAATGTACAATATATTAAAGTTGCAAACTGTTTATATTACAGTTACATATAATACTTTGTAGATGGATATGAAAATATAGTTTGACCCTAACAATTTGCGATCCCGAATCTGCCCCTAAACATCAACATTCCTCAGTAATGAGGGAGACCAATTCCCAATCCTATACTGTTACGTTCATATTGATGATATTGATGCTGAAACGATTGCAAGTGAGATCTACATTTGTTGGCTTTAAATGAAATGAGATTATTTAATATAAATAATTTTAATAACAGGGATTGAATAATTTTAATAACCGACCTTGTTTCAAATATCTTAAGCTGACACTATTAACCGATTAGTCATTATTTCGGCGGCAGACGGACGCACAAATCAGAATAATTGTTTCCGTTCCCAAATCATGAAATCATGATCATGAGATCATGAGATTACTCTATATATGTCGTCTGGTTATTCAACGCCGGACTTATTTATGTTTGTTATCTATCCATGTTTATCTGGAGCTTTATCAATATTATAAAATGATCTTCAGAAAGGCTAATATAAAAAAAATACAGCTCTTGATTTCATTTCCGTCTTCTTCGTTTTTTTTTATTTTGTACGTTATGTATATTTAATCATTTATTTTAAAGTTTTATTGTTTTCATTATTTATTACTTTTTATAAATAGGCATGTGTGCGCGTGTGCACGCTTGTGTATATGTATTGATGCCAAATTTCACCGCTGAATGCTCGTGTGCTGTAAACATTATTAGTTATGCGTTCACTAGTTAAGTTACTTCGTTAACTACACCGGACTAACAACTCAATTACACAAAGCCGCCGTTTATTATTGTTTGAGTGACAACACAACCTTTTATTAGCTGGACGGTTAAATGAGTGACTCACTAATTCATGGTCTTTTTATTGCTGGCCCACTTTGTCGTAAAACTGGAGTAAATGACCATCATATGGTTGATATGGCAACATAAGTATTTTTAAATTATTAATGTACATATCGTAAAGTACAAGTCGTATGTATATATATATATATATATATATATATATATATATATATATATATATATTTTTTTTTCTTTTTTTTATATTAGGTGTACAAATAAGTTTCCGCAGTTTTTTATAAAAAATTAGGAATTTATTGTAAAGGAAAAGTACATTACGTTTTATTCAAAGTATTTTCCATCATTTGCCACTACTTTTCCCCATCTTTCTGGCAACATTCGGATACCCCGTCGAAAAAACTCTTCATCTTTTGACGCTATCCACAAATCTACCCAATTTTTGGTGTCTTCATATGATGTGAAGCGCTGCTCAGACAGACCATGTGCCATCGACCGGAACAGGTGATAATCAGAAGGGGCTAAGTCTGGTGAATACGGCGGGTGGGGTAAAACTTCCCAGTTGAGTGTTTCCAAGTATGTTTTTACCGGCGCCGCAACATGTGGACGAGCATTATCGTGTAAAAGAATAATTTTGTCGTGTCTGGAGTAGTAATGGGCGCGTTTTTCCTTAAGTGCCCGACTCAATCTCATCAATTGTGTTCGGTAGAGAGCTCCAGTAATGGTTTCGCTTGGTTTCAGCAATTCATAATACACGACACCAAGCTGATCCCACCAAATACACAGCATGAGTTTTTTTCCATGAATATTCGGCTTAGCTGTCGATGTTGATGGTTCGCCGGGCTTAACCCATGACTTTCTCTTCTTTGGATTATCGTAGTGAATCCATTTTTCGTCACCAGTGACTATACGATGCAAAAAACTCTTTTTTTTATTCCTGGCAAGCAGCATTTCACTCATGCATAATCGGCGTTCAACGTCTCTCGGCTTTAGTTCATATGGAACCCAATTTCCTTGTTTTTGAATCATTCCTAACGATTTTAAACGATGTGAAATTGCTTGTTGAGTCACTTGTAGAGTAAGTGCAAGTTCTTTTTGCGTTTGGGACGAATCTTCCTCCAATAGTACTTCTAATTCCATGTCTTCGTACACTTTCGGCCTTCCACTGCGTTCTTTGTCTTTAACGTCAAACTCACCGTTCTTAAACTTTTGAAACCATTCCTGACAACTTCTCTCACTTAAAGCAGCTTCACCATATGCTTCTAGAAGCAATCGATGCGCCTCAGCTGCAGATTTTTTCACATTAAAGAAGTAAATCAAAAGTTCCCGCAAATTATGCTTATTCGGAATAAAACTTGACATTTTTGCACGAAAAAAATTACGTGATGCTGATACGGAATCACTAGTACTTTAAGGTTATGGTGTTGCCAGATGACTAAACTTGGGATATTACGTTTTACATCTGACAATTTCTCCATAACCTTCTGGTGGGGCCATCTTTTGACAAACCGCGGAAACTTATTTGTACACCTAATATATATTCACGCCTATCCCCCGCATGGGTTGGCAGAGACCACAGAGCTTCATCCGCTACCATTAATCGCAGCGAAACGGCTCTCCATTGTTCACTTTGCGCCCTCGTGAGCCCTCTGAATATGTCGGATTTGATTCAACTGTGAATCTAATAGCACCGGAGGCAGTTGTCGCGGGTTCGATTTCCGCATCGGAATAAATTTATATGGCCTACGGGTATATATTCCTTATCTGGGTGCTCCACCAATACGCATTGAACAAGCGTGACGGGTTATGGACCATTTCTCAAGTTATAGGAGAGGCGTGTACTGTTCGGCCCATTTAGGTACTAATGGAAAAGAAAAGTAAATATTACACGAATACATTTCTATTCCTTTCGTTACATAAGACAAAATAGTTATGTAACTAGTAACTCAATACAACTTGTTCTGTTCAAAATAGCTTGTATTTCCTTTTAATGATTACCATTCAGGCGTCATCTTGATACGATTCGATTACGATTCCGGGCTTTTATCCCTCGGAGATACTTTTGTTCTGTTTTCCTTAGCGATAACAGGCGATCTACATTTTACCCTGAAACTCGATATCTTTATTTCATTTTAACTTTGATCCCTGTCCCACTTACCTTCCGTTAATTCAATGTTGTTCTGCGGTGACACGTGTATATAACTGTATCATCTTTGAATGGTGTCACATGTCAGTGGTAAAAGGTTTTTCATTACTTAGTGTCGTCTATATATCAGGTAACAATCAATCGTTATATGATGAACTCATATAATCATTGTGGTTTGAACTGGATTTTGTGCATATCATGGTCGTCGCAGAAACGTATATTTCTGAAAAATGATGTCATAAAAACCGACAAACAAGTAACGTACTTCTCGTGTCGAGTCGAACTTATAAATCATAGGTTCAAATATTCCATTGGCAATTGTACAAGCAATATAAGCTTAGTTAGAATGGTTTACTATAGTTCTAGTAATATTAAATATTATTGCTAGTCTTAAAAAAAAAATCAATTATACGAATAGATTTGCACGGAGGTATGATTTTTTTTAAATAATATCTTCACAACTTCTTCGCATTTTTCATCCCCTATAAATATTATATTTTTTTAAGTTTACTACTCGACATTATGGCTAAGTGGAATACCCTATTTGCTATGATGAAGACAAACCAAAAAAATTCACCCCAATTCTTTTGGTTTGTCGTCATCATAGCAAATAGGCGTCATGCATTGGCAAAATTTCTCTTTTTCACCTTCATAATACAATAGTATGTATGTATTTAGTTTATTACTATGCATATATATTGCTGTGTAGTGAATTTTCCTTAGTTTCCCCTTATAATTTGCAATTTCCTTAGTGTCGCCCACAGGTTGACTGGGAGAGAATGCCTAATGGCATTAAGTCCGCCTAATGTGCTTGCTCACTTTGTGCATAGTTTAAATAAAAAAATGAAAATATTAAATTGAGCTCTTAATTTAAACACGTACTATAAATTATGTCACATGAATTTCACGATTTTGACGGCTCCTTCCTTTTTTTCACACGTAGTAAGATGTGGTGTTAAAGTTTGGAGTTTTAACACTTTAGATATATGCATACGATGCTACAAAAACTCATTCCTCTCTTGTTACTCGATTTTGTTGACCCCCTTCCCTCCCTCTAAAATGTGACGTTATTTATGAATGGCCCCTAAGCGGCAATTGATCTTTTTATTAACTGTATGCAAAGTATGAACGTTTATAAAATATGAGAGAAGCGCCCCTCCAAACTTTTCTTTCCAGACGCTGAGCCTTTAATATTCGTAATATAAAATCGAAGCCGGCGACGCTTTGGACGATCCACTTACGCGAACGAGTCCCAGGGGACAAATGTGAACTGCCAAGTGCCTCGTGTTCGACCGATCGTCTTTCCACTCACACTATTAGAAAGCTGACATCATAAAAGATTTTGCAATATGAAATTAATTTCACCTTAACTTCCTAATACGTACCATATATAAAATGATAATAAACATTCATTTATTTCCTTATCTATTTTATTCTTAATGTAAATTTGTGGTACAAATGTGGACTTAATGCCGGAAGGCCTTCTCTACCAACTTTTGGGTTGATGGAAATCATTAACACAAAAGTATTATGTTATATTTATGGAATATTGAGCGTTTTATTTTTTTATAATAATTTGTTTTCCAGTATCCAGGACCAGTATTAAAAGGTTATATTTACGATGAAATGTTAGTTAAAAGTTTCATGTCCACCATCTGGATGAGTTGTCTATGGGCGGAGTTGATTGCTTTCCATCAGGCGGCACGCTTGCTCGTTTGCTCTCCAATTCCATAAAAAAAGTTCTTAAATATATTTAATGTAATAAAAAAATAATAATTAAAAAATTATCCACTTCAAGTTTATTCTAAAAGAAATATCTTTTATTTTACAAAATATCCGAACCATGCTGCAGCATATTATTTCTTTTAAATTGAACCTTATCTATATACTATGTGTTATATTAGAAAATGGACATTTAATATCGATAAGAGTTATTTTTATATGGCAAAGCCACGCTACAGATAGTTTTTTCAAATTTTTATAGCTGAGTTTTATATGCAGCGTGGGCTGGTTCAACCGGGGAAATACCAGTAGATAGTGACAAAAATGATATTATTAATTTTTTTTTAATTTTAACATACATAAATATTTAAATGAATTTTTAAGACACTTACCGAATTTACGAATGTGGGGGTAATTTCTTACAAATAGTTTGTTCACCATTAAATCCGTTAATCATATTAATCCTGATCACCTGTGCTTATTTCTAGGATGCTGAACTCTCAGTATTTGAGACCACAATCCGGTTTGTTGGAGGGCTTCTGTCTTGCTACGCATTGACCGGTGACACCATGTTCCGGGACAAAGCGGCAGAGGTTGCGGATGCTTTGCTGCCGGCCTTCGAAACTCCTACGGGCCTACCATTCTCCTTAATTAATCCATCCACTAAGGTAAGATAACATATTTCAATAAACTGACTTGGTTGTATGAACAGAACAAAACGCGCAACAATATTTATTCCCTATAAATTGAGTATTCCATACCACGTACACACACAGTTTTCGCTTTAGAGCGTCAAAAATGGGAAACGATCTTCCTCCACCCACTTAAATTTCAGTTTAAAAATACGTTTATTTAAAAACTCAGAAAACCATAATTTGTTTATCATCTAATAATTTTTTTATTTTTCTCTTCGCAATTTTTGAGTCGTGTTTAAAATATTTCTTTTAGTTTCATTATTCAACAGGAATTTAATTCTGTAATTTGCATATCAAAGTAATTTAAAGTATAAGTAATGGTACTTTTTACATTACATTGATACGTATGTAAATTTAAAAAACACATTTAAAGGATAAATTAATTAACGAAAATGTTAACGATAGACATCCTTAGTTACTGCATATTTTAAAAGTTTCACCATATCCATTTTTTTTTAAAAAATTCGCAGTATATGTCCCACTGCTGGGCACCTTCCCTTTTCTGGAGGAACGGACATTAACCTACGTCACTTATTCAATGCGGGTTGGCGGATTAACCAGACTCGAAATAAATATCTGTAGGCCTGACATATATTAATCCCGCTACGGCGATTAAACCTGCGACCGTTATCCCCGTAGACGAGAGTCCCGGCACTGAGCCAATTGGTCGTCATTCTTTTATATACATCATTATAATCAACCTGCGGCAGTCCACTGCTGGACTAAAGCCACATTCAAGACACGCCACCTACACGATTTTTGATCTTTATATACATAAGATCTTCAAAATTCATTTATCACATATCGCTTTGGTGTTTTGTCCTGCTTTATGTTTATATTATTATTATTCCGTTTAATTTCGTAGCTGACTTAATGAAAGTGCATAACAACAGAAAATGTCTGAAATATAGAAGATAAATTCACCATAAAAATATAATCACTGACATTATAGAGACCTAAAAATTAATAATTTTCCGCAATACATAAATTACATAACAAAAATAGCTTTTGCTAAATTATATAAAAAAAAATTAAGATAAAAACGATATTAACTTTAAAAAATTGTGCGTTTATTAAAAAATACTCGTAATACACACTATAATAATTTAATAAAATAATAATAAAATTTACATTCAATGCATCATAGCAACATGCGTTTGCACATGAACATTAGATACATAGATATAGATGTGGTCGAATATATTATTCTGATAGAGAATTCGCGGCTCTGAGGCCGCTTGCGGCCTTTACAAGTTTTTTGGGCGGCCTTGTAATTCAGTAGTAAGGAGTCGTTTAAGCTTTTTTGCAAATTGAAATAGATGATTTATACCCTTAAAACAGATATCACAGAACCGTTAAAATTGGTTTTTTTCTTGAAAGAAAAATTGTTAAAAAAGTTAAAAAACTGTTAAAAGTTAAGAAAAACTGTCTGTATTAAATTACATCCTATTCATATATAATTATATCCATATATAATTTTAATTATTCTTATAAATTCAATCTCCTTTTATTTTATTTGAAAATATATTTAAATTTGTTCTGTTTTTTGTTATTTAAAAATGTAATTGTTTAATAAACCTTATGCGGCCTCCTGTATTACTGTCTAATGTAACAATGGCCTACCCAACCTAATCTAAACTCTGGTATATACTGTTTATAAGTACGGCAATGAAGACGAATAAAATTACAAAAAATGTGAACTATTTAAAATACCAACATCTGGTGTCAATACGCATATAAATCAATGTCTCCCCGCCACGTCCATGTCGACTATAAAAACAATGAAATTTTATTTGCCCGTTAAACTATTCGTATACCGGATTGAATAAGTCGTTAATATATTTATTTGGGTTACATATGCACATAGCTTTGCACGTGTTTTAAAGCCATTCTATTTTAGCTCATTTTTTTCGCTCTCCTAAAATAGGTTGTATTTTTCTGTTTAATTAGTGCTTTATAATTAATTTCGCAATCACCGTATACATGATAAGATTGCAGTCAGTGCATTCTGATTGAAATTGATAACGGAAATTGATGTGGGCCATTGCTTATGGTATAGGAAGGCATATTAACGAGCAAGAGTGTCGATGGAAATCAATCAACGCCGCCCTAAGACACCTGCGACTTTGCAGAAACGTTACCGGTCCTTGAGAAATGTATAAACTTCTTTTTCGAAGGTTGCAATGTCGTATCGGTTCGTACATATCACTGAAGGTACGTTTCACGAAAAATATTTTAAAGCTTTCGAGATTTTTTATACATTTCATATGAACACAATAAATATATAAAAATTTGGTCTTAATTATTTAATTGTAATGTTACATATTGTTTGTCCTCGAACGTTAAATTAAGGGAACCCTCGTTGCTTAATTAAAATTCTGCAACAGTTACGAAATTTTAACGCTAATTAGTTACGTTGATAGTGAGATGAGTCGTCCCTTTGAAGAGGCCGTTGGCCGTGGCCCTTTTGATAGGCGCAGCGTGTCTCAAGGCATTACCGAGCTCTAGCTAATTGCAGGTTCCCACAGAATGGTAACGAAGCAAATTTTGCAATCACTTTGAAATGATAACGTGAATCTACCACGCCTTCTCGAATTAAAATACACTAGATTGTGGGACGTCACTGTTGCGCGACTGCGCTATATTTATTTATAAAGACCCGCAGCACCCAGATATTACATACGCACAACGGTCTGGGATGCTTTTCAGCGCGCCATAGTTCGTCTCGGTGGTCCAATTGAGATGCTTGAAGATGTGAAAGCAGTCCAGTCAGTCCTAACCTGTGCCATTAAGAAAGCCACACACCGTCGGGAGGAATTCACACAGCGCATACACATAAAAATCTTGCGTAACCATTCATTTAGAAGACTCTGGGAGTAGACGCACTATCCAAGGGTCATCCACCAACTCAACCGTCTGTCCAAAAAAGTATCGGGAGGAGGTGCTAAATTTTAGAGAACGGGTCTGGGACCGGAATAACTAAAGGGTTTACTACTAAAACATGGGCTATCAAAAAAATTAAGGCGTCCTTGTTACTGAAATAGATACCATCTTGGAGACCTGGGAAGAATACTGCCCATCACTTTATGAAGATCCTATATCGCAATGTCTCACTTCTCTCGTGCGAAGAACGAAGAGCTAGAGTTAGACATACTTGGAGAGGAAATCAGAGCTGCCTATAAACATCTGAACAATAACAAATGCACTGGTAGAGACCGCATCCCCATAAAGACCATAAAAACTATGGCAGGATAGAGTGTTCACATCTTTCACACTCTGTGCAATAAAGTATAGCGAATGGGAAAATTGAGTCAGGAATGGGATGCCCATACGATATTCATACCGTTGCACGAAAAGGAATCCACGAAGACGACTCACTTGGATTATCTACCTTCTTCACTGTCACTAGTCGGTATCTATGACCAATATTCGTTTAACTTTATTGCTAAAATTTAACTAATTCTCAAATCAGATCTCAACCTATTCTCTTTTGTTTTACCTCTGATGTCTGCACCATTTTCCGACATACTCGTACATACATTTGCATTTCCAAACAAAAAATCGGAAAACATGAAATGTTAAACATTATATTATACTTGACTGTTTAGCACGCTATATGAGTACTAATCGCAATTTTTCGTCGCGGTATACGAATTCAACGAGAGTCTACGGTAATTTGTAAAAAACAAGCCTATACATACCTAAAAGGCCGGCAACGCTTCCGCGACTCCTGCTATGTCGCGGTTGTCCATGGGCGGCGTTGATTGCTTTCCATGAGGCGACACGCTTGCTCGTTTGCCCTCCTATCCCATAAAAAAAATTCTATTACGTAACTTATCTAGTTTACGAAATAATCGGCTATAGATTATTTACTGTTTTAGGCGACTCGTCAATACCATTGGGCTGGACCAAACATCATTCTCTCCGAGGCAGGGACATTGCACATGGAGTTTACATATCTCAGTGATGTCACAGGACGCGACGGTTAGTAATCAAGTCATTACATATACATTATTTATTAGGTGTACAAATAAGTTTCCGCGGTTTGTCAAAAGATGGCCCCACCAGAAGGTTATGGAGAAATTGTCAGATGTAAAACGTAATATCCCAAGTTTAGTCATCTGGCAACACCATAACCTTAAAGTACTAGTGATTCCGTATCAGCATCACGTAATTTTTTTCGTGCAAAAATGTCAAGTTTTATTCCGAATAAGCATCATTTGCGGGAACTTTTGATTTACTTCTTTAATGTGAAAAAATCTGCAGCTGAGGCGCATCGATTGCTTCTAGAAGCATATGGTGAAGCTGCTTTAAGTGAGAGAAGTTGTCAGGAATGGTTTCAAAAGTTTAAGAACGGTGAGTTTGACGTTAAAGACAAAGAACGCAGTGGAAGGCCGAAAGTGTACGAAGACATGGAATTAGAAGTACTATTGGAGGAAGATTCGTCCCAAACGCAAAAAGAACTTGCACTTACTCTACAAGTGACTCAACAAGCAATTTCACATCGTTTAAAATCGTTAGGAATGATTCAAAAACAAGGAAATTGGGTTCCATATGAACTAAAGCCGAGAGACGTTGAACGCCGATTATGCATGAGTGAAATGCTGCTTGCCAGGAATAAAAAAAAGAGTTTTTTGCATCGTATAGTCACTGGTGACGAAAAATGGATTCACTACGATAATCCAAAGAAGAGAAAGTCATGGGTTAAGCCCGGCGAACCATCAACATCGACAGCTAAGCCGAATATTCATGGAAAAAAACTCATGCTGTGTATTTGGTGGGATCAGCTTGGTGTCGTGTATTATGAATTGCTGAAACCAAGCGAAACCATTACTGGAGCTCTCTACCGAACACAATTGATGAGATTGAGTCGGGCACTTAAGGAAAAACGCGCCCATTACTACTCCAGACACGACAAAATTATTCTTTTACACGATAATGCTCGTCCACATGTTGCGGCGCCGGTAAAAACATACTTGGAAACACTCAACTGGGAAGTTTTACCCCACCCGCCGTATTCACCAGACTTAGCCCCTTCTGATTATCACCTGTTCCGGTCGATGGCACATGGTCTGTCTGAGCAGCGCTTCACATCATATGAAGACACCAAAAATTGGGTAGATTTGTGGATAGCGTCAAAAGATGAAGAGTTTTTTCGACGGGGTATCCGAATGTTGCCAGAAAGATGGGGAAAAGTAGTGGCAAATGATGGAAAATACTTTGAATAAAACGTAATGTACTTTTCCTTTACAATAAATTCCTAATTTTTTATAAAAAAACTGCGGAAACTTATTTGTACACCTAATAACATTGATCAAAAAAGATGCGCCGTTTAGGTGAACAAAAGAATTCATAAATCACAATAGCTTAGTTGGTAAAAATGGGTTTTTTAAGATTGTAAGTTTTTAATATGGAATAAAAATAATAGAAATGGGGTCAACTAATTAATTAGAGGTCATGCTAACAATCTAACGCCGCCAGTTCGATGCTACCTACCTTTGAACTTTTTACCTTTACTATAGTACAAGGATTGCAAGCTTTTTAGGAATGATTTATAATTCTAGTAACAATTTTTTTATCGATCAATCAAGTGTTCTGGTTACTATATATTATTGTTATCAAATATACCAATTAGCATATCAAGTTTTGCGTCTTTTAATATGGTAGGTTCTAGGTAGGTATGTATGTAGATATGGTATGTCCTGGAAATTATAATAGGTATGAAAGTAAAAAAAAAAATTAAACATATTTCATTTACAGTTTACAGGAAGAAGGTAGATCGAATCCGAGAAGTTCTTCACGACATTGAAAAACCTGGCGACCTGTACCCGAACTTCATCAATCCGCGAACCGGCCAGTGGGGTTTACGTAAGTGTGACACAAACCTCTAGTAATTTTTATTTATAAAACTTATTGTCGTTGAGACAGAGCTGAGTCGATGATTTTGAAATAGATGACACTGGCATCGGGTGTTCGCTACAACGCTAAATCGCCGAACTTCTAAATAGATTGGCAAATGTGACAATCGACAGAAGTGTGTAGTTGTAATTTAGGAGAATTTACAACTTAATTAAAAAAGTTGAGGTCTAACAATAAAAGTGTAATATATATGGTATCCTGAGAACAGTGATATCTAACAGGTATTCTCCCACATTACAGCACTTTCACAAAGTTATATAGTGCTAGTATGGCATTCTTGGATGTAGTGTAATCAGTTTACTAACATAATTTTAAGTGAATTATTACTAACAAGTGGACCCGAGTTGTCTGATAAATAAATATATTATTATATTACTAGCTGACCCGGCAAACGTTGTTTTGCCATATAAAAAATATTTTTTAGGTGAGGGCCACCCTTATCATCAGGGGTACAAAAAATAGTTAACGACCTAGTCTCAGACCTACCAAATATACAAAAAAAAATCATAAAAATCAGTCAAGCCGTTCCGAAGAGTTCTATTACAAACATGAGATTTTTATATATTAGATAAGTAAAGGTCAGTCACTTGAATTTGTTTATAACATAGAAAATTGTATGAAAAATCATTTAACAGACGTTTTCCAAAAAATAGTCTTTATCCGAACAATATAAACAAATGGTTGCTTGGCCAAGACGTACCATACCTTACTATTATACTGAGCAAACTTTTTCTAATTATTTTCCAGGGCACGTGTCACTTGGGGCGCTGGGCGATTCATTCTACGAGTATCTTCTTAAGGCTTGGCTTGTTTCGGGAAGAACGGATGAGGAAGCTCGCGAAATGTTCGATGTCGCTATGCAAGCCGCCTTGGACAAGATGTTGCGGGTCTCCCCGTCTGGCCTCACGTATCTTGCCGAACTCAAATACGGACGGATACTTGAAGAGAAAATGGACCATCTCTCTTGCTTCAGCGGTACGTATTTAAATAAATCACATTGAAAATGTTAATATAGATATATAAATAATAGCTACACACTCATAGTTTGCGCGAGCTTCACATATTGATTTTGGACGTTAACCGAATATTTGACCTGGACGTCAATCAATTTAGGTTTAACAGACCATTGCTGGACATAGGCCTTTCTTAAATTAAAGGGGTGTTTTTGTAAACTTGCTCGGTTGCCAGATTGGAGATCGTAACTTGACTTTTATTCTCAGCTAGAGGTTGCTGCCCATCTGGCATTTGCCCCCCCCCCCCAATCAAAATTCAATCAATTCTACATATGTAGCTTGATGACGCTGAATTAATAGTTCACGTACTGCGTTCGTACGCGCACGTAACATAGTGTGGGGCGCCCCCTGGCTAGATGGTACAACTCATACGATGTTACGATCGGGCTAGGTGGCTCTATTTGGGGGAGTTCTATGTCCAGCAATCAAATCTGCTTAGTTTGATAGAATCGGCAATGTCCTAGGCCGGTTCGGTGTGATTTTACCGTTATTGAATTTGTTACAGGCGGGATGTTCGCACTCGCTTCGACGACACTTGATAACGGTCAGTCGGAGCGTTACATGGATGTAGCGCGTAAGCTGACGCACACTTGTCACGAGAGCTACGCACGGGCCGAGACCAAACTGGGACCTGAGGCTTTCAAGTAACCACAACGTTTAATTTTTTTAATGGGATAATAGGAGGGCAAATGAGCAAGCGTGTCGCCTTATGAAAAGCAATCAACGCCGCTCATAGACATCTGCAACACCGTAGACATGCAGATACGTTGCCGGATTTGTGGGCTTGTTTTTTATGTAGGTTTTTTTATAAGATACATGAACATTTTGAAAAAAAATTTTGCAGGGAGTGCGGAAAATCTTGATCTTGAAAGTGATTTTACATTTTAACAAGACAATGATCCAACACACACGGCTTATAATACCAAAAATTGGCTATTATATAATGTACTCGGTCAATTGCATTTCTAGAAGAAATTTCTACTACCATCAAAAAAACTTTTATCGATTCGATGCCGCGAAAACTGCAGGCGAAATCGATGCGAAAGGATACCCAACAAAATATTAATTTCATTTTTATTAAAAAACAAATGACTGTACGAATACTTTTTGTGTTACCCGAAATCACTTTATTTTGTTACTTTTTGTTTTGAAAAGTATAAAATTCTCATTTCTTGATTATTTCACTGTAATCAAGAAAAAAACACCTGATAACTTTTATTCATTTTTATTGTTCGATACAATTACACTATTTTTTGTAAAAAAGCTGGATGTATGAATACTTTGTATACACCCCGTACATATCTTATCGTGTTCCTGTAACGTTGTAAGGTTTGTTTTTGTTCTAAAATGAGTCCAACAAATATTATAGACTATTTAAAAAAAATTTCATTGATTTACAAAAATACGTATGTAATTGGTATGTTTTGTCAAATATTACTTAAATCAATAAGTACTACATTTTAACATTTTAATAAATACTACTTTCAGTAATAAAAACCTCTCAACATATCGAACTCTTTGTATTTCGAAGTATTAGACAATTCCCTTCGACATCGAATTCTCCTGAGTCGACTGTATTTGTCATTGATTTCATTATGCTGATTCAGACACTGATTTCATTATGCGTATTTGTCAGACACATAAAATATTAATTTCATATGCTTTGTCGCTTTATAGATTCTCCATGGCAGTTGAAGCACGAGCACAGAAAAGCAACGAGAAAGTTTATCTTCTGCGGCCTGAAACGTTTGAGAGCTACTTCATCATGTGGCGGCTAACTAAGGAACAGAAATACCGAGATTGGGGTTGGGAAGCTGTGCAGGTAAAATCTACTTTATCAGTGTGATATTTATTGAGCTTACTTATATAGAGTTCTAAATAAGTTATTAATAAATTAATAATATAAATAAGTTAATAATAAATTTTACTTTGATGGACTATCTAAGTTGCTTACAACCTTTGGCTAGGTTAGTCGAGAATGTTTTTGCTAGACCAAAGAGACAGTTTGGGAGTAGTTCTAGACAGACTTGCCACATTGACTTTCGTTTACCAGTTTTTGACGCCAACAATCTCAAGATTTTGACGGCAAGAAACGTTTGTGTTCGTTTATTTTCCATTGTGTATACATGACCTAATAAGTGCATACGATCAAATTGCACAACAATATGCATAAGGAATTAAGAAAAGGTACCTTGTATTTGATATTGGGATGTATGTATATATGCATGTTCACAACAAGCATAAACCTACAACACAAAGTGATAACGTTACACTGTGAATGCTGGGTAGGTACAGTAATCACTAAACCAACCACTAAAGCAACCTGTTTCTATAGCATAATCACAGACACCTATGCTAGATAATAAATGCAACTGTAGCTCTATAGATTAAATTATTTATTTATGTATTTAAAACAAAATCCACAACATATCTTATTGCTAAAACTTATAAATAAGTGAACACTTATGGAGCCAATAGCAGATTTACATTTTATTTATCTAAATATAAAATATGTAAACGATAAAAATATAATATATACAAATTCGTTTGTCACTGCGGTTAATCTAAATATTTGTTTATTCATATATGTGTGTGTATGCGTGCGTGCGTGCGTGCGTGCGTGCGTGTGTGTGTGAGCGTGTGCATGTGTGAGAGGCAAGAGTGTATATTTAATAATAATTATTGTCTGAGAGAATTTTTAAAACGTTTTTTTAATGTGGCTTTAGGGATGTGAAGTAAATCTAGGGCTTTAAATGACTTATTGTAGGAATAATGTGTGCTGAGTGCTAAATAACTGAGTTTTGGGTAAAGTTAGTTTTTGAACCGGTAACGTGAAATAAATGTGTGACGGCTGCGAGCGGGCGGGTGTATTTAATTGCAAGAATAAAAAAGTAAGCTGTATATCATTGATTCTACCACTGACAACGTTATATAAGAAATACATATCTAGCTAAGAACGTCTAGTTTGTAAACTCGTTAAAAAAAGTAAAATTCTCAAGCCTCGCGGTAACTCATGCGAGGTTTTTTGGATTTATAATTTAAGAATTTTACGAACTTTGCTTGTACTGCCCCGATCAACTGTTTAAGTTGAATTAAAAGGGATCTAGGACCAGCAAAAACCCCTAAGCTTACGTCTATATTGTATTTAATTGTGATATATATTATATAAAATAAAAAGTTTCACAATTATTTCATTACCAAATCATTTTACGAACACTGGGTTGTGGTCGTATTTCCAAAACCCAAATCTGTTTTTGATCAAGGTTAATTGGCACTATATGTTTTTAATTGTTTTTCAGGCACTTGAGAAGCACTGCCGGGTGGATGGCGGCTACACGGGGCTGGTGAACGTTTATCATCAAAAGCCACAAGGCGATGACGTCCAACAGAGCTACTTCCTTGCGGAAACACTTAAAGTACTTACTACTAAAATGCTGCATATTCTATTATTTGTGTTATTGATCCTAGAGCCTTTTAAAAATGGGATAAAGAAGAAGATCTTGTGACATAGGCCTCCTCAATTTCCCACTCTCTTCATATTCCCTTTTTACACACATAATTCTTGCTGTAACAAAAAAGAAATATATTTTCAATTCTGAAAAAATGGCGAATGTCTTTTCTCAAAGTCTTTGCAACACTACATAATTCTGGTTTTTATTTAAAAATAACTTACAATACTCTAAAATTGTTATGTATTACTGATAATAAATAAGAAAAGTTTTCATAATTGATGTAGTGCTAAATTGGGTAACCTTACTCTATTTCATACTTTATTTAATTTACATAATTCTGTGCTTAAACTTAAGCTTTTCTGTGCGGTAAACTTTCAAAAATATATTAGTAAAAGAGAATATCAAAAAAATGGGAAAAAATATGAAGAATAATCCTTTACTCATGCACTGGGACTTCCTATCATCAGCAAATTATATGGATAAACACACGGGCAAAGAATAAATATCTGTGTGCCATACATACCACGAAAGTGTACTATCACTATATACATATCACTAGAATATGATGTATACATTTGTTTCAGTAGCTATTTCAATTACTATTTTAATTATTATGCTGTTCTGGTATAAGCTTAAAAAGTTACCCGTTCCAGGTTTACCCTTAAAACAATAAGTCCATAAAAATTCAACGTTAATACTGTTTTATTTTATGAATTTTTAATTGAAATAGAATATTAACCCGTATCAGTCGTAAGTCACCTCTCACGTGACAATAGTACTTTGTCGTAAGTCACGTGGGAGGTGACAAGACGAGACATGTTGCAACTCGCTCTGTGTGAAATGCAGGCACTATTGCCTTATTAGTTCAATATCCATAACAGAGCAATTGACATCTCCAGTTATATATCATTGCCTTTTCCGATTATTTTTTTAATATATCAGAAAAAGAACAGTTTGTATTATATTTGTTCCAGTACTTATTTAAATATGTGTGCATTTGTTTCAGTACTTATACCTTATATTCTCGGATGACACACTTCTGCCTCTCGATGAATGGGTGTTCAATACGGAAGCCCATCCATTCCCCATCAAAGGGAAAAACCCGCTGTACCGAGGAATCGACAAACCCGACAATATGGCTAAGAACGAGAATCAGGTGTAATCCTTTATTTACATTTTTATTCGGGTCATTCGTAATATTTATTTACGTATATCACAAATGAAAATTAAATGTTTTTTTCTTAAGTATTTCAATGGAATGTAGTTAACACTGCCCTGTAAATATACTTTGAAATTGTTACTGAGGTTGTTGTGTTGCCAGTTGCGTGGGGTTGATATTACATATTTAGTAGTAAAGTTGTTGTATCTTAATTTACTATCACAATTAAATTATACTACATTGGAATGCATCGTGAATGATATTATGCAAAAATGTTACTCAAACATTAAATGGATTCATGTAACTAAATTGATATTTTTGACGACCTGAAATTAATGGTAGTGTTAACATTCGTATTTCGGTATTCTATATGAAAGAAGTGTAATTGTAAGACGAAAATAATTAGGTATTTTTCCGTTACCGGGCGCAAGTGAAAAAACGTCTGATAATGTAGAATTTCACAACCCACCTTTCTTACAATCATAATGTTTGTTTGGGGCCATGTGCTCTATTCTCTGAATTCATTCAAACTAAAGCACGTTTTCCTTTCTTTCTTTCATCTTAATTTGTGTTTAAAAAAATTATGAAAATTTAAAAAATTATGAAATTTATTTATGACGTGGGGAAAAAAAGTTTAGGTTAGAATACGTTGTAAAAAATTTGGCGATTTTCTACATTATTCGGTGACTTTTCGCTTGCGCCCGGCTAACGGAAAAGTACCAAAAATTGTATAATGCGAATCTTATAATTTAAATATAAAACCATTGTTTTCAAGGAATATATTTTAATATAAGTTACAATTATTTTAATTCTCGCTAAGCGCCCGGCCACACCGTAAATGAAGCGAAACAAACGTAAATTCGAATAGCTTTTCACACTGGAAACTAACGTTAAGCAACTAACTAGAATACTATCTAGTGTAGTTGTCACACGCAGGAACTTCCCTTCAACTACGTGCGGCACTTTGCTGGAATCTTGAAGTTTCATCCCCACCCCACGTACATTTTTCTAGAAACTTCTTTCCACGCACCTCCATCCTATGAAACATTTATAGCGGTTTTTCCGAACCTATACGACATTGGAACCTTAAAAAAACAAACCTACACTTTCCTTAAAGGCCGGCAACGCTTCTGCACAGCTTATGGCACTGCGGATGTCTGTGGGCGGCGTTGATTACTTTCCATCAGGTGACACGCCTGCTCATTAGCCTTCCTATCTTTGAGATCACCAGCTCGCACAGTTTGATTCGCTAGCATAGTTAACATTTGTAATTCCTAGTGTGAATCAAAGTTTTAAAAGTCGTGGTAGCGACATGAGCAACTTTTAAATGAAATCAACTTTGAGTTGTCTCGCCCCCGGTGTGGCTTGCGCCTTAAACGTTATATCGCTTATAAACTTATTTATAAAAATATTGAATGTTTCACAGATTCTCGCATTATAACGAAAGATTTTGAAAAATACTGAATTTCAGAATCTTGTAAACGTCTTTATAAATTTTATCTTAATAACTTATTTTTCCGATTAATTTTTATCTAACTCAAGTAAACAAAATGATTAATTCATAATAATAAGCGGTTAATGTCAGAGAAACGAGTGTCATAGATAACTTATTGCCATCGTTAATATTTTTCTAAATTTTTATACATTTGTTATTATACAATGTTCCTCAACCGCTATTCATAGAAAAATAAAATATATTATAATTTTGAACAATTTGAAAATCCGTATAATATACATTTTAACAGTAATATCAAGCGAAGTCGCTCAAGTCAATTACAGAATGAAAGCCAATAAAAAACTTTTAAATAACACACAATATGTGTTAAACGAGAGTCAGTAGAGATAATGACATTATAGTGGAGTATAACTTAAAAGTGTAGCAAGCAAAATTATCTAACGCTACAAATTATAAATAGTTCAAATATTGTTTTAGTGAATAATTGTATTTTTGAATTTACAATTCTTCGACTGCTCTAAGTAATGGGAAACAATGAATTTATTCATAATATCTACGAATATGGTTATTATACAAAACGTTGGCAAAAAAAAAATATGAAATATGTTTTTTGCATTCGATTGTCTTGCAGAAGCTTAATAATCTATATTGCATTAATTTTAAGTATTATATAAATTATTGTCATAGTTTTTGTAACTCCCCCCTCCAACGATTGGGTCATTGGTTAGTAGCTAGCTTCTGAATCAAGAGTTCTGACTTCCTGAAACAAACTGAAATTTATTTTAAATATAAAAGTTCTCGTCTCAAGATATAACTTTTGTATTGTGCATGTCAAAAAATACACTACTTCCGATTTCTCCTTCTATCGTATGAAAAAAGTGTTTTTTTTTTTTTCACTTTTGACTAAAGGATGTCTTCGGTTTTTCACACAATTAATGCGCTTAAAAATATATCCAATGCAGTTGACGCTTCCGAGAGTTTTCAGAACAATTCGCCGGACGAATCAGCAACGAATCATACAATGACGTAAATAATTTTAACTTAATTTAAAAAGATCTGATTTCATTTGAAAAAATCTTACACTAATGACCGACTTGCAACGTGTTTATTTTTGGGCATTTTAGTAAATTATGTGCACAAATATTTATTTCAGATACAAATATATTATAAAAATAATATTCCTAAAATATGTAAATCAGTCTATTAATCTAGATTATATTTATGATAATCTTAAAATAAGCATTTTACTTAATATAAAATCCGAATAGAATAGCGAAATAAATTCATTTATTTATTTATTGTTTTAAATTATATTTGTAGAGTGAACGATGTGATGTTAATATATTCCTCACAAGATCTCGTACGTCTAAAATTTGTATGATTTTTTTTTTTCAATTTTATAAACCGCTGTATTATTAGCAAACATATCCAAATTTATATTGTATTGTAACGATGTAGTTTATGTAGAAAATTATGCATAAGAACATTTAATCCAAATAGTCGGCCTATAAAATTCAAAAACTTTCTCATATCCTCTGTTAAGGGCCCATCCACAGATTACGTCAAACGAATTTGATTGATGACTGTCCTGATGTCTGATGTGGCGTCACACATGGTGAAATTTTACAAACAGAAATTATATAATAATAGTAATAATCTTTATTTCAGACACATTTTTTTGGTCCGTACATTTAAATTTTTGTGTTGGTATTATATACACCTTAAAAATTATTTTAGTAAATCATATTCATTTCATTCAAATTAAAACCAGGTAGCAACGGTTTTCATTATAGAGTTGGAGCTATCCCGTATTCTGTGAAGCAACAAGGCTGTTCGTTTTCGCAAAATGGCCCAAAAGCCATCGGTGCGGGCTTTAACGAACATACCTGTTGTAATGACAAAAAGCACTTTTTATTTCTGTGTTTTTATTTGTGAAGTTTATAATTTTAGCACTTTTAGATTTGCGCGCTTGTGACGTCACGAAACTTATAACTCTTCCCTTCCCCTGATCACACGATGTCATATAATACATTGTTGACCCCCTCAACGTGTAACGTAATCTATGGTTGGCCCAAACATATCTAAAAATATTTTAAAATCGATGAAATATTCCATATATATCGTATTTAATATATTTACGATTCGATTTCCTGGGCAAAAAAAATTTGGTACTTATGTACATTTTAAATGTTTTGAGAAATACATAAGTTATATAATATTTTGATTTAAAAACCGCATAATCTTTATCGCTTATCGTTTTTAAATAAATATAAATATAATTTTACCATCAAATTACTCGTAATAGATGTAATGATTGCTTTAAATTTTTGTGATTTTTTAAAATAATGTTCAAAGGTAATTAATATATTTTTATTATTATTTTACGCACCTGTTAAGAAAGCATTTAAGATAAATTAATATCAAACATTGATGCAAAAAACATTCGATACATAGGAAAATTGATAACTTGAAATTAGATGCAATGTAGGAAATATTAGGAGTGTACATTGTGTATATATAATAGTAGAAATTAATAATTAGAACTAGGAATTCGTGTATGTGTAGTAGTAATGTTTCTTTTTTGTGTAAAATGTGCGCGTGTCTGGTGATGTTTGTTTTTTAATGTACTTTTGGGTATAAAGCTCATGTTAATTTGTCATTATAGTAAACTTCTGTTGTAAATAAAATTTCTTCTGGTCTACAAAATTTAGTCACAGATAATGTGATATATTTAAAAAGACTTTTTTTTTTCATATAGCATTGGTAATTTTGAAAACTATTCAAATTGTATCCATGTAATTTTTTTTTTTTAATTTTCAATTACAAATGTTGCGTGAGTGAATCTAATTGACAAAATAAAAACTAACAATGTTTGTTAACAAATGAAACTATTGTGTTGGTATTAATATATTACACGTTACAAAAATATTGTGAATGAAGCTTATTCTATAAAATTATTTGATAGAAAGTGACACGTAGTCACTTTCTATCAAATAATTGTCATAGCCACAAGCGTGCATAAGACTCTTGCATGTTTATTTTATTCAGTTAAACAATGCATACACGGCTACTTGATTGACTCAGTGGAAAGTTTCTACCTTCGTAGTCTGTGTTCGTTACCCATACATAAATATGTGTATGGCCTATACGTGTTTTTTATTTTTATTCTGAATCTGTACACCAGCTAATCCGCCTTGGACAAACGTGGTGGGTTAATGTCTAATTCATCAGAAAACTAGGAGCCCCATGCCGACCAATGGAACGTATATAAGTCTAAAAAAATTTTTAAAGGCATTATGCCTTGAAATATTTTTTGTCGTTTATTTCTTCTATGTGCTAAACAAGTCAAGAAAATATTGTCGGCCATCATTGGTTTTTGTTTCGTTGATACTTATAATTATACGTAATAGAAAAAAAAAACATTTTTATAAATTATAAGAAAGCAGACATTTTTGATTTGATTTTGATTTCACTCTTATAAAATATTACAATAGTACTTTAATAATAATAATATCTTTATTATTATTATTATTATTACATATGTTACAGTACTCTAGATCCCACACTAGGATTCCCTGTATTGCGGAAAACTAGGCTCACCCTTAGTTAATAATAATTGTGGGCGTAACAAAATTTAAGAGGTTATATATAATTGTTTCATTAATTATATATTGACCGTCGTTGAACCTTCATTTTAAAATTTACTTCCTTAATAATATTAGATGGATACTTTTGAATCCATCCTATATTATATATATCCAAATATATATTTAGTTTTCTGACTGAAATACAAAAAAATCAATCTTGTGATTGAAATAAAAGCCATGATTTAGTATCATCTTACACTGACTGACATGAATCGTCTCTTTTCAACATGCTCAACTTTGTAATCACAAGTTATTGTTATTTGGTTGTAAAGTATTGTTCAAAAGTTGCGCTTGGTATACATCTCTCTTTCCCTCTGTCTTCTCTCTCTTTCACCTCATTAAAAAATACGTAAGTTAAAGTACTCAATTTTGAATTTTGGCCAAGCATAACTGTTTAACAGTACTTACTGCTTGTTGTATTGCGTATGTATGAAGTTATAGCCTTTAAATTAATAATGTAAATTTTTGGTTATTTAATAAAACATGTTTACATAATGTTGTCATTATTTTTCATATTGACCCGTGTTCAGTATATTAATAAATATTATAAATTATATCTGTGGCACTATATTAAAAAAAATTGCTTGTATTCTTTTTATCGCTAGTACCTTTACTTAACTAAAAAAAATTACATAATTTCTTTAGAAATACCTAGCTTTTTTGTATTTTTTGTGGAATGAACATTCTAACAGGTGTTTGTAGAATGCAACTACAGCATTAAAACTGAGCCAAGGCCTATTCTCTGACACATTAACGCTAATTTTAAGTTATTCCGAAAATTTATGTTACCTTCAATTTCTTAGCTTAATATTTATTTTGATTATTACTTTTGATGTTGTTTGAATTGTGCATTGAATAAACAAGTTATCTATCTATCCTGTATTCAATTAAACAGATTATTTGTCATTTTATTTAGGCCACTTATACCTATACATTTTTACTCACCTGTAGGTAATCGTGATACACTGTGTTACATTTAGCTTCCTTGACTGACTGCATATGTCTAGAATTTACTGGCAGTTTCCAGAAAGGAAAAAAAAACGGAAATCATATCCTGTCAACAACTTGATACTTACTAACTTCCAACTAAGCTAATAACGCATACGCTAAAATAATACGAGTATGGTTCACATTAATAATCCAATGGTGGAGTCGCACCCACGATCTAAAAGCTTTTATAGCCCGTTTATCGTGCTAAAAGGACTATAAAAAACGACTAAATTTACAAGTGATTGAATGGTCGAATAATTTCTAAGTGTATTTATCAACATCGACAAATCAATCGTCTTAAACGGACTAAAAATAGTGCAATAGTACAAAATGTGAAAATTTACCCTAAATGTGAAAATAACATTGATGACATTACAAACGTGAATATTTTATAAATTTTTCAAAGGCCAGCAATGCCTATGGCACTGCGGATATCTATTGGCTGCGTTGATTGCTTTATATCATGTGACACGCCTTCGTATCCGATATAAGAAAAGAATTTCTAACATAATAAGAATAATGTTATTGAAGCGTTTTGATATCCTACTCTAAAGAGTTGAGTAGTTTCAATGGTGATAAACGATTAGGAAAAAACAAACTAAATATTTACTGTTAGTTCAAAAAGTAAATTAATTATAATAGAAACTCGTTCCCTAAACAGCGGACTAAAGGTACGCAATTTGACAATATAAAAAAATTCAAGTTTTGGATGACCGATGTTCCTGAATCCTTTTAAGCTTAATCTTAGTGTGTGTATAAAGTCCCGAATTTAACGAGTAAAGCTTTCAATATATAATTGATATGTATAAGCAATAGCTACGAAAGGATGACAAACCGAACTTATTTATTTACTTATATAACAATTAGAGTACATAGTTTTGATAACAATTAGAGTACTTACATAGTTTTATATAATTTATTATACTTTTTCGCACCACAAAATTCACACATTTCAATAACTTATCTGGGTGTTTTTTTCCAAATCGATTTAATCATGGCCTTCGTTAGCAAGCTCAGTATATCCCACTGCTGGGTATAGGAATTCTCTTTTGTATTCTTTCTTACTGACGATTTTAGTTATAGCATAGTTATCCATAAACTGTTAATGTTCAAAATACTAACCTCCATGATCAAAATACACATTTCGTGTATCTATACCTAATCCAAAATATTTCTTATTCACAAATGAACGTCAAACTTGTTTAATATTAGTTTTCCAATTGCTGCATACGAATTTTTCTCCAGTCGTATCGAAATTACGCGAAATTACGTATGTCTTTTTAAATAAAATTTATTAAAGTGGTATCTACTGCAAATGCACCTATCTCTTGTCGTCCAGCCCTAACCTGTAGATTATTTAAATACCGTATATGATTAACAAATGATTATAATGCTTTAAATAAAAAGAAATTAATTGTCTAAATTTAATACGGTACTAAAATGACAAACCATTTTATGGCGGCCTCATTACCAACGTGTTTCATATAGCGAGGCCCATAAAGGGGCGACAGCGAAAGGCTACGAAAGCCATAAGCGCCGGGTAAATGTCGCGGCATGATTGTCTCTGGACTAACATTTGCAGCCCTGAGCCATCCAATTAGAGATCGAATGGGTGGACACGTTTGTATTTATGAACCTCGAGTTAAAGCTGTTGTTGATTTGATGTAAGATTAGAATATTGTTTTATGTGCTAAACCACATTATTAGTATCATCATCAGCCTACGGCACTCCACTATTGGCAATAGTGGTACACCTCGCTGCAGTAATTTTTGTTTCTGCAGCATCAATGGGTCTGCTTGTACACGGAAGTTACTTCTTTCCACGCACCACCACCCTGTTACCTTAAAGGCCGGCAGCTACCTTAAAGG
Source organism: Baronia brevicornis (assembly GCA_031353405.1). Classification (NCBI taxonomy): domain Eukaryota; kingdom Metazoa; phylum Arthropoda; class Insecta; order Lepidoptera; family Papilionidae; genus Baronia; species Baronia brevicornis. The sequence continues at coordinate 40,967 of JASFAT010003349.1, read as the reverse complement.
CCGGCAACGCTTTCGTGATCCCTGTGGTGTCGCATATGTCTATGGGTGGCGTTGATTACTTCCATCAGGCGACACGCTTCTCGTTTGCCCTCCTATTTCATAAAAAAATGAAATCCAACACATGCAGAAAATTGGGTTCTGAGTAGAAGCTACGACACTCCCAACGTTCAGTGGGCGTTTGGACACGAATATACATTTTCTTCCTCTTCCTCCACCATTTTTACATTTTCCCTTAAGGTGAGCAACGCTACACCTTTTCTGTTGCAGATATCTATGGGTGACGATTATTACTTACCGTTAGGTTTTGCTAATTTACATACTGAAGCAATGAACAGTTTAGATTATCAGCTATAAAAAAGAATCCAAATCATCAGGTTTTTAATTATAGCTACTTTCAGAATATAATGGATAATCATGGTTATCAACTTTCAGCAATCCACAACTGAAAGTTGATCAGTTATAACCTGGTATCTTGCACTGCAATTGTGTTGCTAGGGCGTGAGGTTCTTTTTATCTATAGGAGTTAATAAATAATGACTTGTATTAATTAGTAGGATAGGATTTTTATTTAAAATTATCTGTGAGATCACTTTCTCCTCTTATAAATTGATTGGTATGCCTATCTATTTCACAAGAACAATTAGGTTCACAATTATTTTCATATACCTACTCAGAATAACAAACCAAATGGCCTTTAAAAATTAACTTTTGTACTGACAGATTATCAAAACTTTTGGCGATACGTGCAGTTGTTCCATAAGCTCGAATCGTTATGTCAATAATTTTACTGTTCATATGCCACGCCCAACACGACTCCTCATATTTACAACAGGAGAATGAAGAAGTCATACTTGGAACTGCTTAAGGAAGCCTTTCCCCTGGAAAAGATCCAGACTGCTACAACCTATAACTATCACATTGTTCCTTTGAAAAATATTTGTCTTTCAATGATTTTTATCGTTCTTTCAGTGCACCTTTACAGGTACACGAAAAGAGATAATTTTTACAGCTCAGATATGTCCCACTACTGGTCACGGGCCTTTACTTCTATTTGTTCAAGGCGAGGTGACAGGGTACCCAGACAGACATAAATACCTGAATGAACCATACATTATAAAAAATACTATATATAAATAGTTCTTATTTATTAATGTTTAATTTTTTTTAATAAACAGTATTTGTATATTTAATATTTCTAACATTGCGGGAATTGAACCTGCAACTATTGACCCTAAAGCTAAACTTCCCAAAGAGCAAATTATAGCATGCATACTTGTTTTCGTTTTTATTGACAAAAAATAATGAAACATATTCATAACGAACAATATTCGAATAAAATTGATTAACGTTTTAACGACAAATCTTCGTTACTCTAGTAACCCAACACCTTAATTCTCGGGGTGAACAAATATTGTTTCAATTAATGGCGCATTGAAGACAATTTTCTTTGTGGGTACGGGACGCTCCCTGTCCTCATTCTAGCGCACCACTACCACGGGGTGGTGGGGTTAAAGGGGCGCTGAAAGTCGAAGTTTGCCTTCAGGATGGCTAAAATCGTTTCTCACCTGACAAAGTGAAGAACGCGTGTCGCGTATACGAGTACGTTATAACATTTTCACAAAACGTGGAAATACTTTTCAGATGTAATTCTAAAAGAAGTTTTTGTTTTTAACAATTTATATTACAATAAATATCATTGCAATGCTTTATAACAATATTTTTTTCAATCTCCATATGATTGAATTTTTGGCAATTTATTAAGATAGAATATTTTCATTCGATAACTTTCCGTTGAATTCGAACTAGCTTTTGATTATTCATTCGATCCTGCAAAACGAGTGAAAGTAATTTTAAAGAGAAAAACAAAAAAGGAACGATGGATCTCATGACAATATTTTATTTCATCGCTACAGCAGCCCTTACAACAGGTAAGAAATATATGAAAGACACGAGTATTTTCATGATTTTAAATGTCTAATTAAGCGATTTTATTTATTTTTTAATAACAAAATACGTTTAACGTATGAAAAATATGAATCAAGGTGCTACTTATATGTTCATTTTTGTAAAATAGCCTTATTATAAAAACTGTCATTGTCTATGACGATACAATTAAGCTTTTAGGATGTTTCAAAAATATATAATATTACCTACATATTTCTTGAGTTGTTAAAATATATATTTCTTATTTATTAATTGTTGTTTTAATTCTTTTGTCTGTTATATTGTTTATGGAAATTTTCATTCAATGGATATGAATACCATCCTTTTCGATAGTAAAAATAAATTAAATGTTTGGTTACATTACATAAAACAACTTTTAATTCACCAGAATATTTTGAGTCTCGGTTAACAAAGCATGACTTATTAAGAAATATATTTAAGAAATAAATTAAATAAAAACATTTTATTTTTTAAGATTCTGAAAATTTTGCGCCTGTAACCGGGTTAGCATTAGTGTATACCCTCGATTTTATTTCTAAGGCATGTGAGTAAACGGAATTTCATTAATTCATTTGAATTATAGCTGAAAAATAATGTTTTTTTTTAAAAAAATATATAAAATAACGTTAAAACTAGAACAACGTTAAAACTTATAAGAAATACGTCCAGTCATTGTAATATAATTTTTTTGTTTATATTATATTTATTACAAAAAAATATAAAATGCCTTTCTTTATAGAGTAGGAATGCAATGAGCAAGCGAGTCGCCTGATGAAATCAATCAACGCCGCCTATAGACAACCTCAACACCATAAATTGATAACTAGTATGACATATTCTACTGTTGTCTAATGTATCAGCAAAGGTAAAAACTACTTTACTTTACTTTTTACTAGTACTTCACAATTTTCTCAATCGCTCCGAATAATCGTGTATTATTCATTCTATTCCATTCTTATCTTGACTGCACCGATTAATCTCTTTCGTATCTTCTCCATTCTATTCTTTTCTTATCTCAATTGCACTGATAAATCTCCTTTGTGTCTTCTCCATTTTACGTGACATTGACGAACGAATTTTCAATAGTGCACAAATAGCACGTCATCCGTGCTATTTGGGCACTATTGAAAGCCAAAGTTCCAAGGATGATTTAAATGAATGAATAAAGAAACATACATCAAGAACTAAAACATAAAAACCCCTTTTATTTCATGAGAAATTAAACTGGACATTAACCGGATGTGACCCAAAAGCGAAGGCGGGCAGACGTGCGAAGCGCTTCCTTTAAGCGTATTGTTTAAATGGTAATCGATCAACGTTGTTAATAAACTTTGACTAGAACTTACTAAATGTGATTTTAGATGATTAAAAAGCATTATTTGAGTAATAATAAACATTTGAACAATGCCTGTGATGATATATAATAATTTTTCTAAAATAAAATATGAAAGAATATTTTCCTTCTTTGTTTCCAACAATTTATGACGATATCTTTTTATATATTGTATTTTAAACATATTTCTACTAACGTGGTTTTAAAGAATCACATAACCCAATATCATTTACAAATCTTTCTATTTTTATCCATATAATTTATTTATAGTGCGGCATTCGAATCTACGATTATAAATGTACGCACATATAATGGCTCCTAGTTACGGCGGTTCTCACGAACGCGAGTGCAAGGTCTGCATTCCAACGACTAAATTTTTTAGGCGTGAGAAATATGGGATGGCTGGTATTCCTCTATCATTAGGACAACATAAACTGCAAGAGGTTCTAAAAAAATGCATGAAAAGAATCTTGTGATTTCTAAACTCTTTCTTAAATTTTCATAAATTTGTTTGATCTTCACATATCTAATGATATTAGATATAAAATTAAAATGATCTATTAAAAATATTTACCAATTAAAAGTTAAAATTTATGTAACAAAATATTATAAATACTGTAGTAAACTGTAAAACTAAAACTTTTGTTTATAAAAATAAAACAAAAAATATAAAAAAGAAAAATAAAATTCATGATATAAATATTAAATATGTACACCTGGAGAATCGTTCTTGTTTTTATGTAAAACTTATAAGTTAGCATAAAAAATAATATTTAATCTATTACTATCAAGGTAAATTATAATATATAAGTATATTAAAAACCAACAATATATGACATTTGACTTACATAATAATGTAAAATAAATTGCATTATTGTACATACAGCGGATAATTTTGAAACAAATCAAAATTCCATGGCTTAGTTACACATTTGAAATTCCTCTTCAAAACCCTAATAAATTTAATAAACGACAGAAATATATTTATAAGTAGAATAAAATGCTTAGATGTTTGTGTAAAAGGACAAGAAATATTATGGTGTTTGCGGCCCGGTCATTCTATTAACTGTTTTATTATACTCATGTGAATTCAAAGGTCTACGTGAGAAATAGAGTTAAGAAAATCAATATACGAGCACAGTTTATATGAGCGATACTTGCAAGTAATTCTTTATACACAATACTTATTTTTAAAAAAAATTAAACATTATAATAATCGTTTACACATGTGTTCTATGTAGGTGTAACTTTATTTTTTTTTATATTTAATGTACTATATATTTAATGTATATATATTTAATGTAACAATATTGTTTCATTAAGTTAAAACGCTCAAATCCAAAATTAATTAAACTTTTCTGTTCGTTAATAGGACATTATTAATATGTATGTAGGTTTCTTAATTTGGCTCGAATTATGATAGCGTGTTTATATAACATTATAAATATCTATGTATGTCACGGTCACATGTAACTATTACAAAAACTATAATAATTTTATATCAGTCTGCACTCGTCTGATGGGCCACATAAAGCTCAAGTCATATAACGCACGGGCGTGCCACCCGCCACTCCCCTGACATTTATCCCTAGCCCATAAAAATAAATATCTACCAGGGAAGCATCGCCGTGAAGGCTTGCTTTTATAAAGGCCTCGGCGCGCCCTCGCAGTCCCGATTCGCTCAACTGGCTAGGTAGCCCACTAACCTGTTTAAAAGCCAACCCTACCTTACTCGATAAGGTAAGAATAAGATTTTATCATAATGTTAGAACGGAAATAATAAATGACACGGATGATAAAAATCAATCCATTAGTTGTATATTACTTATTTTAAATGATCTCTTACTGCTTATTTATTTGATAAAAATACTCTCTTGCACTTAATTTTCAAAAACATTTTTTTAGACGTGTGAAAACATTTATTACACAAAATATAAAACACAACTATGGCGGTTTTTATTTAAAAATAACAAAAAAAACCTCAAAGATGTGCCAATAGACTATTGACGTCTTATACAATAACAACGGCGCCAAAATGCTGATTCCAAATTATAATGCGACGTAAAAAGGTGACAGCAAACTAAATTAAAACCTGATTCGGTCACGTCAAAAGAAGCCCATCCCAGTTTATCCTTTCATTATTTCGACAATGACGTCATTTACGAAATAGCGTGATATTCTAATCGTAGGCATCTACATATGTATGGTTCGATTTGATATGTTTAGGCATTTCATTTGCCAAGTTAGTAACAATTAATAAATATTAAATATAATAGTTACAATAAAATAGTGCATAATAAATAGTTAATAGTTTCATTAAATATTCTATTGATGTAGGTTAATTACTTAGTTACGTACTTACAAGAAACTTACAGTTCAATTTTCATTTTTAATTCTTTCAGTATCGTGTAGTAATGTAACTTTAAAGTGCTTTCGTATATATTTTTTAACGGCGTTGAACAGCAAACGATAAAGGGGATCGGCCTACTATATGTAAAATAATAAAAGTCGTCTACAACATCATGTGTTGCAAGAGTTGCCGGCCTTTCAAATAAATAAAATGATTTCTAACATAAATAAAACTTATAAAATACAACATTGTACAAATTTCAATTCAAACACAGAGCATACGTGCATAGAGTCATCTCTTCATTTACTATTCATTCACCGAATTTCCTGGCTAAACTATTAAAGTATGTACGTAACAAATACGCAAAATCCTCATAAACATCATTACCAGATATTGGCAGTTCGATCTTGAAGATGGAGCCTTCCCAACGCGTTCTCTTCTTTAAATTCAAGCATTCAGCTGCTGCCAGTGCATTATCTTTGAGCTCTGAGAATCAAATCATCCACATCATTGATTGAACAGGCATAAATATTAGGTCTCGGAACATAACCCCTTTACTTCGGAGTCTGCTCTTCCCCTGATCCGTGGTTACCACTATGCTGTTTATAAAGACTCTTTTTTGATAAAGCATAATCTTCCCCCACTTTCAACTCGTCCCTCACCCTCCCAATAAAGACTATTTCTTCCATTTATGGAAACGCCACCTAACGAAGGGTACCTCATACTATATATATTCAAACGCATTCCAGCAGATGCTTATCACAAAGATCGTCATTTCTCCATATACATACATATTCGAACCATTCTAGAAGTGGTCACTAACGCTGGCTGGCATGGAGACTCTTAATGCTTTGGTGGAGGAAATGAAAAATATAAATAAATAATAGTTTTCTATAGAACTAAATAAATAAATAGATACATAAATTATAATTCTATTTTTTTCTACATTATATAGCAAATAATATAATTTGATATGTCATAAATATAAAATTTTGATTGATTTACATTTAAATAACTACATTTCCCATTTTATTTCAAGCTGTAATAGCTCAATTGATAAAGATGATTTCTATGATTCGTATTTTCATAGGCAAAGCTTAGTTTGAATTCTTACCAATGATTTTTGTCATGTCAAAAATTAGCTAGCATTTTCTAAAAAAATCTGGAAATGACATTCAAAATAATGAATGCTTCTGTTTTATGGCAATGGAAAGGGCATTTTCCCCACGAGTTAGAATGGTAAAGGGGTCAGGTCACTTTCCCCGCGGTGCGTGTCTCTCCGTGACAAATGATGCCCGTTGTCTTTATTAGCGGCGGACAGCGTGGGGGCAGCCGAAACAAATGATCCCACTTTATTTCCTCCATCACGCGGATTGTTGTACAAGTCCACATTTTTGTATTAAATATTCTTTTTTGGGCCACGTCGACAATCATTAAAACATCTCATAGGCGAGACTGCAATTATATTTGACAACGTAAAACTGTTTTTAATGGCTCAGTTTCAGACTCAATGGTCACGATTTCGATCGCTGGGATAAATTTATATATGTACGTATGTAGTAAGTACATAGGGTAAGACCCAGTGTTGTTTTAAACGCTGTTAAACAAAAATCTTACACGGTACTACAAGGTTCTTTATTTTTAATTAAACTTTAAACAATGAACTTTAAGGTATCGAAAAAAAATCAATAATTTATAATGAGATCGTCATGAATTACTTTTAATAAAAATCATCTCTCCCGAGGTGTCCGAGTGTAATGGCCATAGTATTAAGGTGAAGATAGCCATAACTTATTTCCAGCATTAATATATTTTTCGATCCTATTTTTTAACTTCTTATCTTCTTGACAACATTTTGAACATCAAATTAAATACAATTTTCATGTACCCTAAACTGGCATACATTAAAGCTAGTCTTCGGTGGCATACATTAAAGCTATATATTAAAGCTAGTCTTCGATGAAAAGTGCTTCGTGGTAACTTTCTCCACACCTGCGACACTTGTTATTTTCGTTCGGAAGCTTTTTCTTATTTTTATCAAATAACATTGTTCATGAGACATCGTCACTAATAATATACGTCACACTGATAGACATCCTCCGGATAGATTAACTTTTTAGCATATTGTTTTTGCCACTTCTTGGCTTTTACGGGATTTTTTTTAATCATCTACTGTTCAACACTTTTTTATTTTCTATCTTTTATATTGCTTTTTGCATTTACAAACTAAAAGAAGTTTAGTTAGTTTTACACCCCTGATAATTTCAAGCTAGAAATTGCATTTTGCGCTTACGATGATTTTCCCGAAGCCTTGTTGAGCAACCTCAAACGAAAGTTTCAATATACGACGTTTTATTTAGTAAAAGTCTACTGTGTTCGTAGAAGTGAGTTTTATGGCCTTTCTCATGTATTTATTAGGCATCTAAAACAATTATGAAAAACAGTCAATCATTAATGTGCCATCGATATATAATGGTCATATGGCCATCACACAGGGACTCTATTTGGCCATCTCTTCTTTTTTTCCGGGAGTGATGGCCAAACCTAAAATATAAACAAATGAAAACATGACACAAGTTATTTGTGTAATAGAACAAAGCATTGTTCATATACTTTGTCGCAATTATGGTCCAAACGGTGAAGCGGCAGAAAGTCGTTAGACAGAAAGTTAGGGTTTGATTATCGCATCGCTAATATTAATGTACCTAAATATTTTAGACATTTACACAAAATGTAAATTTAATTTTTAAAAATAAATATTTCAACTTGTTCTATTGAATTCCATAAGCCTCGATTAAAGAGTTCCCAATCTTAAAATTTTCCAATCTCAAATATTTGTATACAATTCAATTTCGAAGAAAAATAGTTTAAGTAAATTGGTGATTGTACGTGTGACGTGAAGATAGCGAGGAAAAAGTCGCTTTCAAATGTGTCAATATCGTTAGTCAAGGTGCGTTGCATTGTGTAGTGCAGCAACGGTCTGTGGTGGGGGAGGTAACTGCATCAACGAATTGCGTACTGCCTCGAGCAGCTGTGCGCCTGGTAGCGTGGCCGCGTGGCGCAGAACATCGTACCGGCCACTTGGCAACGAAATGGACTGATGTGTATCCAACTCTCGTGTTATTATTTATTATTTTTGTTTAAATTTGCCTGTTTCTTAGAAAATACAAGCAACGTCTTCTTACTTTTGAATGTATATATATTACTATCGTTTCAATTATTGACTTAGAATAAATGTTTTTATGATGTATGGTAAAGAAATTTCACCTACTATTAACCCAACCTTATCTCTAAAAATTGGCCTTCTTGTGAAAATCTAGAGACAATGGATGCATTTCGTAGTTTCTTAAGAAAGTCAGTCCTGAAGATACCCCGTGTTGAGGCGAAATGTATTGTATACGTTGCTGAATGGTATTTTTTATATTATACATGTTCGTATGCATGCAATTTGTTTTTAGGATCTCAGCAAAGCAGTGTGACTCGATGTGAGTCTGATCAATTCTCCGCCACGTCGACTGGTGACTGACTGGTGGTGACAACGCAATCTCAGGAAAATGAAAGTGCTATCTTATTTTTTGCACACATCTTTTGGGATTTTCTCAACTCATGTAAATTATATTGATGTTTATCATTTCATTAAATGTTTCGCATCCTGAAATCAAAATTAGCATTTGTATTATGCCAGAGAAGTTTCTAATATTTGCCTTATTCGATTTCTTTCTCTGTTCTATGGACTGAAACGGTACTTTTTAAAAAATATACAAGAACTTACAATTTATGTAATCCTGGTGTTATAAATTCAATAACTTCAACCCTATCTCCAACGATTTATAAAAAACACGCTTTAGAAGTAAGATTAAATATTGATATGAATGTCACTCCAGTTTCCAGTGTCCAGTTTTTTTTAATATTACAACTTTCTCTCTAAAATTCATACCTTCTTTTATTTATTATACTCTGGTAGAAGTGGGTACCACGGTTTTCATAGCGACACCCACGCTAATTTTTCCTCCGCCTTCTTCGAGCGAAAATGAAATTTATTAACAAAACCTTATTATACACTATTTGCATCCACTTTATGTGGTATCCTAGTCGGAACAGATCGCAAGGTTGCAAGAACCATTTTCCAATACAAGTCGAATAGGGAGGGGATGGTGGGCTGGTCGATCTTGCTGTGTTGTATGTTTGAGGAGGACCTTTGGACTATCCTTAGTTACGCATCCTACTCGCAATATATGATATCCTGATACATCTTCGATCTAATTACGCATATCATTATGATTTTTTCTCTTCCTGTGATTTTTTTTGCTTGCTTTGTGAATAAATAGTAGTTATAGAGCGAAGATCAAGAAGACAAGAATAAATTTTATTTGAATGAGATTTTCACTAAAAGATAGGCATGATAAAATAATTAAAAATATAGCAAATTCGAAACAGTAATTTAAAATGGGAAGAAATACAATTCCTCATATGTTAGATATATTTATTATCAACCCTTAGACCTAACCAAATGAATCACACACACTTTCGCATCTTAACCGTATATACTGAAGACAGATAAGATAGATAGATATACCCTACCAACCCGTTTTTAAAGATCTTCATATCATTTTATGTTATATCGATTTCTGGTTAATATAACTCTTTTACTTCTATGCAGCCTTAGTATTTTCCGAACAGTTCGACATTATCGGCAATCGCCTATACATTTCCAATACCCACCAACTAACCCAAAAAAAATAAGGGTCCTTCTTAGTTTATCGATAATAAATATGATGTTTTTATCGGATTGGATAATGCACAATCTGTTACTCAATAAGACATAGAAGAGGAAAAATTTATTGATAAGTAATTAATGTAAATGTTTCTAGACATTTATAAAATACGTATGTAATGATGTATATAAGTTTTATTGAAACCGGATTTTTCGTGTATGTCATTTTTATCTTTTTTGAATGACGCGACCGTTCGTATATAATTTAGTAACTACAACGTACAATACATATCACTGCACACTGCTGTTATCCTGGCTGTAACTGAAAATATTTCCGGGTCGTTTAAAAAACATCTATCCGGTTTCCGGACAGAAAATTAAATAAATAAATGAATTATTTGAAGAATTTTCAAACTTTACTATTTTGTTTGGACTTTCGTATACAACGAGTATTATTTTATTTATAAATTGAGTATTTAATACATTTTTATTTTATTATTATGACCCTTAAACCTTTGTATGTATGTAAGTTGATTCGGTTGCTCAGCTACTACTACTACTTATTGATAGGCACGAGGAAAAATGGCACCTCTCTAGAAAAATGGTCATTAATTAACCCATCAGTTCTATTCAAGACAGATTGGCAAAACAACGACTAGGTACAAATACCTTCATACTTTATTAATCCGATATATATGAGATTTGAACCCGCAACACACACACACATATATATATATATATATATATATATATATATATATATATATATATATATATATATATATATATATATATATATATATATATATATATATATATATATATCTGAAAACGTAGATCTCTGTAACGATAACGCTAACAATTATTAGGTCGACAAGAAAAACTATTAGGCTATTATCAAAATAATTTTTGTAGGCACAGAGAAGGGCCCCGTTGCCGCGTGTGCGTAACTTCTTGCGTAAGATGCTTTCCTGCCATTGGTTAAAGAAACCACGCCCATTGCGTGTGTAAACCTTGGAATTCTACGTAGGCCCTTCCTCGACCCTTTTTACCTCTGTAAACTCTTTGCGTTCCTAGTAGTCTGTGTTTTATTATAAATAATTTAAGGGCCCAATATTTATTTATTGAACAAACAAGATCGTAAATTATTTCATTAAAAATGTAATTCATACATACAAGCAATGACGGAATAAAGGAATTCTTTTTTTATATCTTTTTAATTTATTTATATAAACTATTGATTATTATTACTATGCTTATAGAATGTTCATGATGAATTAACGATTAAAAATGCAGAAAAAGGGCCACTAAGCGCGCGTAAATGAATAAATAAAATAAATAACAAACAAAAAAGGGCTCCTTTTCTCACAAGAAATAATGGCTATGTCACTCCCAATGACTTTGTGTACTAGGAGAACATACTACCTAAGAATTTATACAAGGGCTTTTCTGTAAACGATTAAGTTTTGAAGAAAGTTTCAAAACTTCACTAAAACACTTGTAACTTTTTTAGATAAAAAGTTACAAAAGTGTATAAGCCACCTACCTAAAGAGAAAAGTGTATAGAAAAAAATTTTGACTGCTAAAAAATAAACACTTGGTTAAAAAAAAAGTAAAGTTCGTAATAACTTAAATTGTTAAATTAAATTAGAAGTCATTACTAAGGGATCTTTTTATATTAAGACTTTTGGCGTTTATTACTTTACTAAAATGATTTTATATATTTGTAATGGAATCTGCTGATCTGAATAATGAGCGTAGGTTCTATGTGATTTAAGCTGTAAAATGCATATTAGAAAAATAACAAAGCTTCATTACTGCCCTTCAGCAGGCATCAGTTATGCCACCGTACAAAGAAAGAATTGGAATGTATTCGAACGAACGCTGCGACACAATATTTTATTAAACTCGATTGAAAGCCTAACTAGAACAAAATAACTAAAGTATGTTGGTAAAAAAATAATTGTGAGAAATATTCAATCATAAAAAAATACTTAAACAATAGTTGCATATTTTGTATTAAATAAAATACATGCATTACGAGTACTGCAAAGATATACATAGATATACTAGTGAGATAATTGCATAAAAAAAACTTGCTGGGTTTTATAAAAAATATCTTTCACAATACCTCTATTCACAATTTTATTCAACGCAGACAGACTGGTTCAACTAACTGGGTGGAGGAAGGCGGGTTGTTTGTTTGAACAAAGCTGGCCTCACTTGAATAACCGTAACCAAGCGAACATAAATATAAAGCAGTTATATTGACATCTCACCAATGCAACTTAAAAATATTATTTATACACGTTACACGGCATAGTATCATAAAACTTATTTCATAAGCCAGCTATAAAAAAAGTATTAATATTTAAAGCAAATGTACAGTTTGTTTCATGAGATAGGAAGACAAAAGAGCAGGCATGTAACCTGATGGTAAACAATCTGACCCACCCATGGACGTTCGCAATGCTGTTTGCAGATGGAAGAACTGCTGATAAATGATAAGCTTCACAGAGCGGCTGATAAAAAGTGGATTCGAATAGCCGAAGATCAGGTTACGTGTCATGCCTTCAAGGAAGCCTAAGTAGCTAATCATGATAGTTATTGAATTTCAATAAGACGTATTGTGCTATGCTATCTTGTTGCATGATTAATTAGCGAGACAACAATTGCGCCTGGAAACTCGATATTTTTCTGTCTGAAACTTTGTGCTACCTCGCTATAGTACACAGCGGAACTAATAAAGAAAGCCAACGCCACATAGTTTAGGTTAAAAATTGGGTTCTCATAATAATAGTCACTTTTTTAACCTCGTCTATTTTTCCTGATGTAGAATAAAGAACAAATAAATATTAATTCATGAAGAATCACGATGTCGACTTTCATAGTATGCAGTTGAATTGTATTTGTTTGGCTATCGGTAACTAAGGGTAACTATCTTAAAACTATATATATATATATATATATATATATATATATATATATATATATATATATATATATATATATGTGTATGTGGCATGGGAAAACTAATAACGTCACATTTATCATCTTAATAGATTATTACTTACGTATTTTATTATTAAATAATTTAATCTTTCTCGAAAAAACTTCTTAAGATACTCATATTTAGATAAACTTCAAAAACAATAAACGGAACGCAGGCATACAAACACATGTTTAAAAGAATCAACCCCATTCCCAGTTCGTGTACTCACACATGTGTGTACGGTTACATCCCCAATGACGCCTAGGGGTGGCATACGCACGCGCCATATGTGATAAGATAGATACCTCTTTCGTACTTTTGCAATCCTGGTACATATAGCCCACATGTGCAACCCTTTCTACGCTTTACACACATGGTTTTGAAGGAAACCTCACATGAAAGAAGCAAACAACAACAACTGCCTCACATCGTACGCGTATCGCATTGTACGATATATACGAGTATTTGTGTGAGTTATACCTGCCTAGCGATTGTTATATATATAATCTTTGTATTTTATTAAATTATTTACCAAATTTTATGTACTTATTTTTAAACTACACGTTCGGTTTAAAGTTTTAATAGTGTTTCACGAGATGATTGGATTTTAATGCATAGTTTTAATTACTTCTTATCCCTGTTAAAAGTTTGTGTTAAAAGATTTAAACTGTTTAAAGTTTTTGTGCCAAAATTGAAAACCCAAATAACCCAATGGTGTTTTACTTATTCGAAATTATAAAATGATGATACCTTTTCTTAATAAAATGATTTATTTGAAATACTAAGGCAAGAGTAAGCGTGTCGCCTGATGGAAAGCAATCAACGCCGCCCGCAGACATCTGCATCACCGTAGGCATGCAGATACAATACCGGCCTTTGAGATATTTATGGGCTTATTTTTATAGTTTAACAATTTATTTTACATTAAAAAATAAATTGTGACGGTTGAGAAGATTTTTTACGAATCTTGTTTATTACCTTCCAAGGGCATCGCCTACTAATGGGGATTACATTACCAAGATACAAAGAGAGTGGGTGAAATTCACGTTAAACAAAGAAATATATAGTAGTTTAAAAATATTTAAGTAAAACTGGCAAGAATATCTTAATTGCCATATAGGCCAATCCCAAAAAAATAACGTTATTATCTTCTAATCCAATTTTAATAAACAATTTTAAGATGAAATCTTAAAATAACAATGTACACATGAAGACAAAACATTAAATCTTTTTCAATGTCAAGTATATTTATTATTCAGATAATTTATGTATAACGCATTTAAAAAAAAGTTAAAGGCTGATCACCATTTAAATTTGTTGACAAATTAAAATTATTTGTAATTAATAAAGACTGAAACGGGAAGATTCGAATTCTAGTGAATGTAGAATTTTTAATTCGAAATTATCTTTCATTTATTACTTGATTGTTGTTACATTAATACATAATTTAAAAAAAGTAATATTTAAAATGCACACTCAGTAATATTTAAATTTAAATATAGTAATATTTATATTTAAATATATTTAAATTTAAATATTTCCTTAAAATAAATCTGTTCATTGAAAATACAATATTTCATATTTACTTACAATATAATTTTAAGTAATTTTAAGAAACTGTTGATCTATGGGAGATATCTGCTAAAGTAATTATAAGGCTAACTTCTCTTTTTTTTCAAAAAGAATGTTTTTATTTTTTAACTAATATTAAATAGTTTTCGTTTTTTAATTTAAGTTTTAAGAAAAAATTCATCATTATCAATTGAAACGAAGCTCAGTGGTGCTGCTGACAGGCGTCGCATAACGCAACGACGTGTTTCAGAATCGTTGCACTAGAGCTGCAGTACAACAAAGAGGTGCAATGCTATTAGCTGCAATCGAACCACAAGTTTATTCATACATTTCGTGTATCTACTTTCTGCTTACTCACTTTAAAAACATCTACTGTGAGACAAAGATAGGTAAAACTTAGGAGATCTTATTTAATTGGTTTTGTATTTATAATATTATAATGTACTTCACGACGTACAAAATCGGACATTTTCAATATTCATACATCCTTTCCATTCATATATACCTTGTTTTTGAAGTGGTTTTAATATAATCTTGATTTGAGAAAGTTAATATCACAATATTTAATTTAACAATTTAGTATACATAAATAATATATATTTTGGTACCTTATAACTAAGTATCCATACAGATAAAATTTAAAAATAATTATTGATACGTGTAATACTTAAAAATTACCTACTTTTAATACTGAATAAACATTGAGTTATTAACATGTAAATATAAGAGTGTTCAGTCTGACAAAGATACCTTCTCGTATGTAATAAGCACCTATTACCTAGTTTGTGTATCGTCCACCTTCTATTCGTTTGAGTGCGCCTAGTATTATTGTTAAGGTTTGCTTTAGCCGAAAATTTTACTAATTACCCTATTAAGCAAGAGAACTAAATAAATAGATAACAATAACTTTTATATACGTTAGTTACACAACGTTAGTATTCATTATTGTACAAAAACAAAAAGTTAGTATTCATTATTGTTTGTAAGTTCATTATTTGTAATTGATTGAGAAATTCGATCTGATAAAAGCTATAGATAAGTCCTTTATAATATAAACAATAAATATGTATTATTCCTTTTCGCTTCTTTATTAATTATCAAAATATTTGCTAAACCCGGTTGCGTTAATTACAATGTTCAAATTAGTAGTATAATTATAAAATATCAAAGATAACCAATGAAACTAAAATAAAACAACATTCATTCTATCCCACACTAGGATTCTCTGTGTCTTGGTACATTTCAAACACACGAAACATTATTAAGCATAATCACCAAACTCTCAATAAATAAATACCTGTAATCCGTTCCGACTTAAATTGTTTGCTCTACCCTAGTTATTTCATTTCACTTAAAAAAAGAAAATTATATTAAGTTCACTAATAAATATACTGTCTCAAAATAATAATAAAATATCCCCATAGTCATCACACTGGGCAGACGGGTTAGTAGTCGTAGAGCAAGTCGTAGATGTGTTACCGGCCTGTAATATTTTATAACTAGCCTTTTTTTTTCAGAAAGTATTATACATAGATACGTAGCAAAGAATGAATAAGAAATGCGAAAACAAAACAAAGAAATTACACTGCAAGGGGGCTTTCAATATAATTGTCTGTGTTTTAAAAAAAAGAAAAATAAATTCTTCTTTTAAAAAATACGCAAACTAAGCTCCCAAGTTGTATAAAAATGATCCAATTCAATTTTACTTTCTAATATTCAGGAGACACTTTTAGTATTTAAGTGAGACATATTCATCAACTTCTATTATATTTTAATCATAATAAATGTTTAAAATTAAAATAATGTTCATTTTTATTTGTCCCCGACGGCGATAGTGTTCAAACAACAACGTCAGCAGTTCGCGTTTTAAAAAGACCTCTTGCTTGGTTATGAGGACCTAGTTAAATATGACGTCATCTGAAGCCATTGATTGCTTCTATGCTTCATTCATTGCAATTGACTAAAAAAATATTTCTTATTCTTCCTTCGCTTCTCTTTAAAGCTAGTCAAATAAATTATTATATTATTATGTCACGTAATGTTTTTATAGATTAATTTTCAAGATAATAAGATAATGTCTAAATAATAAAATCTGTATTTATATTTTACAACCTCATACATTGTATACAACTTGTAAATTAAATTAATTCTATGTTTAAAAAACGAGAAATTATTCTCGGGTAGGCGGCATGTGGCTGCTTTTGTTGCGTATCCACCTTCCCCATACTCATTGTCATGCTCTAAATAAAAACACTTCCATACGATTCATATATTCCTAGTACAAAAAGGGGCCAAACCATTGTTTTCACACAACCTTTTTTTTTAAATGATTTTTGTCCTTATGAGCAACGTTGACTAAACTCAAAAATTTTGTTCAACATTTGAAAAGTGAAGATTCCCAAGAACACACAAGCCGGTTGGTTCTTTCGCAAGTATTTTTCTTACTACCAAAAATGTGTAGTTTGTGAACACGTTGACCTATTATAGTTAAAAAAACATTTAAAGTATTTTCTCGCCAAGTTACGATACATCACAAGTTATTTCATGTTTATACTCTCATTTTATAATTAGTTTAATTCTGGTGGTGAGAAGAAGTGAAGTGAAATGAAATAAATGCATGTATCGTGTTTTTAACGTGACTGCAAAAGTCTAAGAAAATTTTGGTAGAACACCAAGATACTTGATAATAACATAATAGTTATAGCTAATTGTCATCAAGGAAAAAGAAAATATTTAAGAAAACAATTTTAAGATTTCATAAATATAAAAAAGTATCACTACATTTTTGACAATTCCTATAGAAAATAGCTATAACAATAGCTATTTTCTTTAATATATTATATTTTCGCGGTTGTCTATGGACGGCGTTGATTGCTTTCCATCAGGCGACACGCTTGCTCCGTTTGCTCTCCTATCTCATAAAAAAAAATACAAACTGATATTCAGCCACTACTACAGATTCAATATATACAGTTTATTTATGTATTATATAGACTTTTTCCCTGCTGTTTATATAAAAGTAGGCACATTGCATACATATATATGGAACATTAACAATAAAGTAAATTAACACTTTCACTGCGTTACGAGAAGTGCTGGTCATATATGAGTTTACAACTATGTGGCAGCTAGCTATCCTTGTTGTTACGTACCTGCGCACCGAGCGTAAAACAAGGATGACTAGCTGCCGCACAGTCGAACGCAGTGAATGTATTAAAATATATATTTATGAACTCAGCTTTTATAGGAACACATTAATAGGCACAATCAAAACACTCGAGATTATCATATTTACATCGTTTGATGCTCCCGAGAGTTGCTGCCACTTCCCGGCACACGTGGGGGGCATTTGAGTATGAGAAATTGCCAATGCATGACAAAAGTAGTATTATACACAAGCTATAGGGAAAAAAAGTTTTTTCTTTTCTTTGATGGCAATTAATTACAACTATTATGCCAGTTTCAAGTAAAATACAGTAATATCCAATTACTTAAAATGTAACTCGTCAGCTTATCACGTTAGGTCTTGATAAAATTGTGGTGGCCATTTTACCAAAACCGTCTATGGACTTTTTCAATCAACTTAAAAAGTTACGATATTGCATTTATTTTATATCACTTCACTTATACACCTTAATCGAACTATACTGCAAAATACGCCATCACAATTAAACAATAGAACTGATAATAATATAAGATATTATTAAAATGAAATAAAAACACGATGTCACGAATGTAAGGTGGCGGGAAAAGTCCAAGAAAGTTATTTAAGAATGATTTAAGTAATCCAACCAAAAGATAATTGAGATATGTCAAAAACGCCCAAAATAATAATGAAATTGGTGAAATATCAGATTGATTTGAGTTGCTTATTTTCGTTTTCAATTCGTTACTCGCATCGGAATAAACATAATTTATCATAAAGGTAATATTTATGATAACGGTAAAATTCCGAGATGTCAGTGGCCTACAATTTTGTTCTGGAAAAGAGTGAAATCCAGAAATGGGGTTGCCCATGCACAGCTTTGGGACGTATCTATATGTGCTGTATAAAATATTATATAAATGGTATTTATTTATAAGTGATATTATTTTTCCCGTTTTCATTTTATTTCGGCGTTTCAGACGTCTTATTTCCAGAAG
Organism: Baronia brevicornis; assembly: GCA_031353405.1. Lineage (NCBI taxonomy): Eukaryota > Metazoa > Arthropoda > Insecta > Lepidoptera > Papilionidae > Baronia > Baronia brevicornis. The sequence continues at coordinate 21,919 of JASFAT010003349.1, read as the reverse complement.
TCTATGGTAAGCTATGATATAATTTGCCTTAAAAGATACCGAGAACTTCTCTTCTTAAATATCTTAGGGAAATTGTGCATACCGGTCATACCTTATGTAGTTATGGAATAACGATTTTTTATATATTGGAATCCTAAATTAAGTAATAAATGCAACACTTTTTAAAGTATTTAAAATTTTTACTTTTTTTTTTCTATTAAGTGAATAATTTGATAAAATATGAGTATTGCATTAAAAAACATTAAAGTCATTATTGATTATTTTTATCAGTGAGTAAATGACGTAGTCGCATTCTGACGTTCGTTGCATGTGCAATCAAAGTGAACGGTCGTTGCACCACGCGCCTCCGGTCGATGCCTGTTATCCTTGAGTTTATCCTTGCGCAGGACGATACGTCACGTTCAACCTCTTATAATTTTATGTTACTCTGGTATTTCGCAGGATAATTTGTCCCTTTGGGAATTCTTGTTATTAAGGGAGTAAAAGGAAACATTTAATTAAACTGCTGAACTTTATCTTCCCACTTACCATGTAATAAAATGTGGCTCATAAAGATTATTATTTACCAGTGTTCATTTGAGATTGTTTAAAAATATTTTTTTTACATTTCGGTTAACACTTCTTAAATAAATTAAATTTAGCGATATATCCATAGAACAGTATTTTATATTAAATATCTTCTTACTACATGACAAATAAAATAAGTAATTTCATGACAGCAAACTGTCACGGCTGAAATAGAACGAGGTGAAGTTAATTTTTTACTTTATTTTGCCTTCAAAAGGGAAAGGACGAAAATAATCTCCTCGAGGGTTCTAATATCCTGTTAGTTGTTGACGTCATTCCAAAAGAACCCCCACATCCCTTGGGTACCTCCAGAGAGAGCTTTGACCTCATTCAGAGAAGTCGTCATACAAAGAGTTGTTTGTTTTAATCTTGGTAAAAAAGTTAATTAATGTAAAAAAGGAATCAGTTCAGAGTAACATATTTATAAGATATGTTTTATTAGATGGATTATTATTATACTTTATATTAAGCACAGTTCAACGTTTTTTGTTAATTATTTATTTATCTTCAGATTGTAGGATTCTAATGTTGGATAATGTTGGATTTGCACCTTCGGTACCATCATATACCATACATATAGTTGCCAGAAACATAAAAATAAAAAATCGTTGAAGCGAGAGGGGATGGAGTCCTTTGAATTCAATGATTTGCGATGTAACAATGAAAAAAAAAGAACCGCCTCCCCAGAAATAAAGTGCGTTAGAATATGCGCGTGTGTTAAAAGCACGCTAAAATATACATTTTGTGCTTTTATCCTTTTCGCACCTACAAGCTTTTGGAAAGCTCCTGTCATTTTAACCTTCCTGTATAATATGTTATCCTGGTACATTCCCGCGCCACTAACGCCGCTGTCGCTAGCCGCTTTCTCCGTTTGATAACTTTTTAGGATCAGCGGTAAACCCTTAGAGGGAGAAAAGCGTAGTATTTGTGTCTCATGTAGTTTAAAAAGGGCATCGTCGAAAGCTTTTAAGCTCCGTTATTGGCCGAAATAGCAGCCGCTGTAATTTTAAGGCGTTTAATTAAAATGATTTTACAATCTTGTATATTATATTAATTAATCTAATCGAAGGTCGCAAAGTCTTATAATGTAATATTTACAATGCAAGTACTTACTTGTATTTGCACACTTTTATATCTGTATTGAACATTCTGCATTTTTTTACAAGTATTTGCGTAATACCGCGCAGTCACGAAAAACTAGAGAGGAGGTTGCCTCTGAATGTCTGTCCAGAATATCTTTCCATTATTTCCTGGTTCTTTGACCCTTTTTTAAGAAAAATATTTGTTTTTACAGTATGCGATGGCGCTCGGAACCTACAACTTGCACAACAAACAACTGCCATGACAAGCACGGTACCACCGCCTACTCTTGCTGTTTCCCGAGTATTGGAACCACTGACCATTCTCCAGGAGATGCCTACAGACATTCCGCATCCAGCTGCATGCGCTGACGCCACCAGTCTTACTAACCCACTGGGCAAATTGCGCAGTGCCATGAGAAACATTAGCTACACGCAGAAGAACACTTTTTTCGATGCTTTCCTGGTCTTCTATAGTGATGAACATTTAGTAAGTTTCATATCGAACATGATGATAATCTTTTTGTATATTAAAAATGCGTTTGATTATTTGTGTTTGAATTTCTGTATTCACACTTCTAAAACATTCGCCCGATTGCTATAAAACTTTATTGAGTTGTTGTTCGGATGCAGATTTTTAAATTAGTACACACGTGCCTGTCAAAAATTTTAATAATATTATAAAAAACTATAATATCGATCCTTTTAACATTTTTAAATTTCGCCTCATATATTTCGGTCATTTATTATTTAGTTGGACACCTTCGTATTCAATTTTTTTTTAATTATTCGTTATCGGTTGACGTAAATAACAAATCACAAGTAATACGTTATTTGATTTTTGAACTTCGCGTTTATAGACAAATGACATTTTCTTGCCTCTTGAAATATATATATATATATATATATATATATATATATATATATATATATATATATATATATATACAGGTTTCCTTATTTGTTTTTCTTGATTATTTAACTTCGCAGAGCGAAGAGCCAGCAGCTGAAGAGCGTCGCCTCGAATACATCAGTGGTTGGGAAGGCGCGGGTACTGCTGCGGTACTAGCGGACGGTGGCGCCGCCCTGTGGGTGTCGAGCAGTGACGTAAGGCGGGCGCGTGCCACCTTATCCTGCGCATGGCTCGTGTTAGACGCCGACGATCCTAGTCAGCCGACCATATCTGAATGGATAGCGGTAAACTTTGATAAGTTTATTGTATACTGATATAACAAACTGGTGAATTTATTATCATCAGCGGTCCTGAAAGACCCTGGACTTTTTTTATGTGATAGCAGGGCAAACGAGCAAGCGAGTCGCCTGATGGAAAGTAATCAACGCCGCCCATAGAAAACCGCGACACCGCAGGAGTCACGGATCGTTGCCGGACTTGTAGGTATGTGGAGGCTTGTTTTTTGAAGGTGCCTATATCGTATCGGTTCGAAAAAACCGCCAAAAATAGCCGGTCGAGAGAAGCGCAACATACTAGATCGCCATTCATCCAGATGGTGAGGATGAAACTTTTCTTTACGGCACTCCCCATAGTAAAAGCGGTAAAAAATGCTGAGACATGAGATATCCCTCAGCAGCGCTAGAGAAACAAGCCGATCGGTGAGATCTTGGTCACCGACGATTCGAATCGTACGGACTTTGTATGCGGTCAAATGGTAGAAGTTGATACTGGGAAGCCCCGGCCCAGAGGTGAGAACAGTATTTCATGTGTGGCCTGACTTGTGCCTCGTTAAGTTGGAGGCAATGGGCTCTACCAAAAGAGATGATACCAGTTGTAAAAATGCCGAAATCGAGCTTCCGATAGCCCAACCCAATGTGATTGGAGAGACTTAAGCTTACCGCCTTTGGTTCTTATTCAACTATCAAATCTAATTACCTTAACATATATTTCTGTATCAAAATTTCTTTAGAAATAATTTATAAACAGAACGACTACTTAAATGTATCGCAGTACAGACGTATAAACTTAGCATGCAAATTATTCAAAATTTTTTCTCGAAACAGTTTCCATCGATATCGAATTGTGAAGTATTTTTCTCAGGAGCGTCCAGGTCGCAATGGACAAGTGGGAGGTGATGCAAGGCTAACATCAGTTGGGGAATGGCAGGTCTTATTCACTAGTTTGCAAAGGGAAGGCATGAACCTTGCCCACGTGCCCACTTTGTTAGATCAGCTGTGGAATGAGGAGACGGACCCAGCAAAACGCCGGCCAGAGTTCTCGCGCATGGTTGCCAATTTGCATAATATGGATTATATAGGTAAGTTTTTTTATATAATAAACGCACAAACAACATCATTATCAGATTAGTAATACTAAGACCATATCTGATCAATCTTAGGCTCATACATACATACACATACATATCGTCACGCCCGTCTCCCGTACGGGTAGGCAGAGACCACAGATCTCCATCTGCTACAATCTCGGCATAGTTCCCTTGCTTCCTCCACACTCATTATTCTCCTCATGCAAGCCCGCCGGTTGAGGGTACTCTTGACCTGGCATGATGAATATTTTTCGTGGCAGGAAGGTATGTTTTTCTTGGTCTTCCTCTACCGACCCTTTCATCCACATTCGCAATTAAAAATTCTTAGGCTCTAAAATATTAAATTGTTTTTATTGCTTATTTGTAAAACTTAGAGGGAATTCTCGTTTAAACTAAAGAGTTGTGCCTGTATTGTACTTCTGTCTTACTTCTTTCTGAGCACATTCATGAATTATTTAACTAAGAAGTCACAAGTATAAGAGACAGGAGTAAGAGAACTGAAGTGAGGAAAAGAATGGAGGTCTTTTTCCATTCCATTTGGAATTAAAGAAATCACTTTTACGCATCTGCAACATTTATATATCCAGTCTAGATGCAGAACATCCTTCCAGTCCGATCTATTCCTCGCTTTCTCTCTCCAGTCCGTCACGCCAAGAGTTTAAAGATCTTGTATAATATAATAAATAAATAGTTGTTGGAGACTTTTGCCGTCAACTTATATCAGCTTACAATTACGTTGTGTTTTTATTACATTTTCATAATCGTATAATATCAGTTATATTGTTTAATTGTGGTGGCGTATTAGGTATACTGCGTATAGCCTGAAGTGAAGCGCGACGCTCAATACCGATCCCAATGGAGAAGCTCTATAGACGCCCTCTGCCCCACCTCGGGGACATAGGACCATAAGAAAATTATACAATATAGTTCGATTAACGTCGATTACACGTCGTAAGTGATATGAAATAAGGCGTGTATTGTGACTTTTTAAGTTGATTGAAAAAGTCCATAAAACGTTTTGGTAGAAAAGAATTATATTATAGAATATATATTTCCAGAGATTTGATATTGTTGTATTTTACTTGACACTGGCATAACGGTTATAATTAATTGTCATCAAAGAAAAGAAAATGGTTGTTGCAAAATTTAATTTGCAACAACCATTCGCGTTAACAAGGAATAATCCTTAAATACTTTATAATAGGACTGACATGGCGAGATAAAGTATCAGCGGTCCGCAATGAACTTAGATCGTTAGGAGCTGACGGCATGGTAGTAACCGCTCTGGACGAGGTGGCGTGGCTCCTCAACGTGCGAGGCCGGGATGTGCCCTACGCCCCATTGCTAAAGGCCTTCGTTGTAATTAGTATGCGAGACGTGCGCGTGTATGCACCGCCTGGAAAGCTCTCCATGCCCGTTAGAGAAGCCCTCGCGGTTTATAATTGTTACGCTTCTGTCAATAATTGTACCAGGTAAGAACATCAAAATGTATTATTATTATTCTTATAATTGTCTCATAATAACGAATCATGCAGTATGATTTAGTAGATTCTTTTTTTTTACAGCCCATATATGTATGTCCCACGAGCCGACGGACCTCTCCATTTTTGGAGGAACAGACACTAACCCACCACGCTTGTTTAATGCGGATTAGCAGGGTGGTAACCCCCTATAATCCGTGTAGACTCGGAAGAGATTCCGAACAAATATCACTAGGCCATACATGTATTTATTCCGATGCAGGAATTGAACCCGGGACCATTTACTCCGTGGGCGAGGAGTCCCACCACTGCGCTAATTAGTAGTCATTAGTACAGACATTTAAAGACCTTTAAATGAGTAGTAAGCCTAATTATTGCAGGGTTAACGACTACACGACTATATACTCCGACTTACGGCGAGCCTCCGAAACCAAGATCCTGATCCCTACAGGCGGCACCTTCCAGCGAGGCGCATCAGCAGCGATAACCCAAAGCGTGCCCCAGTCCAAGCGGCTGTTCCAACCTTCCCCTATAATCTACTTGAAAGCACAAAAAAATGAAGCTGAAATCAAAGGAATGAAGAAGGCGCATTTACGTGATGCTGTCGCCATGTGTACGGTCTTAAACTACATGGAGAGCATGGTGAGCTTTTAAATTTACTTTTTATATGTAGAAAATATCATAACATTACTATTTATATGTAGAAAATATTTACTTACTGTTAAAAATATGACCTAATTCTAATTGTTTATCCAAAGGTTTTATATTTTGATTTGCGAAAAATACGTACATTTTTCATTTTCGCGTGGTTGTTCTAATTCTTTTTGCAACTAATTGATAATGTGTTTTGTTTAGAATGTAATAAGACCAAAGAAAGTCATTATAATGGAACAAAACAAAACCTATATGAAAATCAAAAAATATATGATAAGACTAAAAAATATATTTCCTAATATTTACCTAATATTTCCTAAAGTTGTTTTAGAATAAAAACGTAACAAAAAAATAACTTTTTTAAGGGCAAGCGAAATTATATTGTTCTTTTTTGGGCTGTTAGTACCTACTTTATTAAAGATTAACTGCGTTTTCTTTTAATTTCAATTAAAAGAAAAAGACATACAGATTCCAAGGAACCTAGAATCAGCGAAAATCGATTTCTACGTCTTCTTGGCACTAAATTATGGCATGAATATCTTACTGTAGTCAAGTATCAACGAAACATGTTATTTTGGTTCTATTAATCACCAACCAGTATCTGGAAGTTAACATTATAACTTTCTTTATAACTGCACCATGTTTCAATAGCGCAAAGCCGATCTGAACGAAATATCTGGTGCGATGATGGTGGACGCGACCAGGGCCACGCAGGCTGGCTACGTGGGCCTGTCGATGCGTACGCGCATGGCTTTCGGTCCCAACGGAGCCGAGCCGGACTACCGAGCCTCCAACGCCACTAATCGCCGCGTGTTCACAAACTCAACGCTGGTTATACAGTCAGGAGGGCAGTACGATGGTTAGTCGCTACGATTTTGCACACTTTTTATTTTCAACTTGCAAGAAAAATTCACACTCTCGCAGAAGTTCACATTTTGAGTATCGTTAGTGTTCGATGAGAGCTGAAGTCCGTATCTCTCTTCTTGCAAAATGCAAATATCTTTTGAACTGCAAACCCAGACATTTTAGGCAATTTTCTTTTACTTGATTTACTTTCAAAAAACTGATCAAAGAAATTATTATAATAATTTTTCGTTTCAAAATAATAAATATTTTTTTATTTTATTATTTATTACAATTAAAATAAAATGTTATAAATTGTTTGATTACATAAGGCGCGCAGGTAATCAAATAAATTTGATTAACCTAACACATCTCATTTCATATCGCCAATCTATTGGTTAGAAATAAAAACCTTTACGGACCCCCCTCCAAACTGGGTCGAGTCCAGACGAATGGCAACCCTATTTATATATACAGAAGGAACAACGGTGGTGACACGCACCGTACACTACGGCGTTCCGTCCCGGGAAGAACGTCGCGCGTACACCGCAACGCTGCGCGCTCTGGCTGCGCTCTCCACGCTACACACGCCGAGCACACTACCTGCCGCTCATGCTGACCCGGTAGCGCGCGGCCCGCTGTGGGCCGCCCGACAGGACTATCCCACGCCCACCGGACATGGGGTTGGCGCTGCGCTTAACCGGCGAGAAGGTACACAAATATAGGATGACTATTTTTTTTTAATTTATTAAATGTTTTATATATTTAAGAAAACCAACAATAATCACAATCTTATCTTCTTATCTTATCAAAAAAATTGTATATGATATTTATTATTTATATATTGGTAAATGAATAAAATTTATATATTGGGCATTCAGCATCATTTATTACAAATTGTCAGGCAACTTTCAGTGACAGATCAAAAAGTATCCCTGATCATCAGCAAGAGTTGACGCATTCTATATAATTTCATAATATATTTATAAAATATAAATTATATTCCACTTACCAGCAGTAAGTAGTGCACTTATCAGCTTGAAACAATTAAGCCACATTGAAAATCAGCGCTGTGGCTTGCCGCGGCTTTTTGCTGAGTATACTACAGTATATATTTGTATCTTTATTTTTTCTTTCTTTTTGTTATAATTTTAGTTTTGTTTGTCATACTTTAATACATAGTATAGTTAGCAATCTTTATCATAATTTTTATGTTTTTATTTTATATAATATGTATATTCTTTGTTTACTGTTTTGTGGATTATAGAATAAAGTTTTTTTTTTCTTTCTTTCTATACCAAGTTATATGTCTATGCTTATCTATTCAGTTATTTATATAATATAACCACTCTAGACTTACCCCAAGTTTGGATTAGCGGAAGCATGTCATTTTATTAACTTTAATAATCTTTGATGGTGCATTTTAACCAAATTTCAGATCCGGTAGTAATAGACTATAGACAAGACACGAATTTACACACGTTCAGAGAAGGTTATTTTGTCACAAGCGGTGAGGATTTTTACCTTAACTAATCCCGTGAATTTAAATGGATTTTTAAAATTCTATCTTTTTAAAATTCATCTACAGAACCGGCGTGGTACGAGCACGGAAAGTTCGGTATACGGTTAGGCAACGTTTTAGAAGTGATTGCCAAATCAAACGGGTACCTTGGTTTCCGTGAAGCGACTCTGCTACCTTTCGAACCTAAATTGATCGATAGAAATATGCTCACTGAATACGAGGTAAGTTATCACTGCTGTCTCCATGACTTAAGTAATGAACTACGTTAAGTATTCATCGTTCATCTTATAAAAATAATACTGTCTTTTCATCGAAGGTAAAATATTAGCTGTTCAACCCATTTCGTCTCGTGGGTGTTGTACGAAGCGGGCAGCTGCGTTTACCTGAATAAAAAACCATTTTGCAATATACAATGTACCCGCTAAAAGGTACAAAACACCTCTCAAGTTTGAGGGGGGGCCAATGTCTAGCTGTATAAAAGTCTGTATTTAATTTCCAGATTAACTGGTTGAATGCATACAACGATCGAATTCGGAAAACAGTCGGACCCGAGCTCAACGTCCAGGGTCTTACCAACGTGTTCTACTGGATGATGAATAAGACAATACATATCGAGCCACCATCCAAAGCGAAGAAACTTACAAGCTCGGCCATTTCCAATAAATTTGATCGCGAGATGACCGCTTTGATTTGTTTTCTATTTTTGAACGCTTTGCTGTAATGTCCATTTAAACATTAACCAGCAAAAAACTACACTCGATATTGAAAAGAACGGAATTCTGTTTATTGCTTATATATGATAATTTTGTTTCAAGTTCTGAATATTCTCAGAAGAGGTCGTCACAGTCAAATCGGCTAAGACTAAATAATATCCAACATCAAACAAAATTTATTCAGCAATGGTGAAAATGTGTATATTTCTATTTTTTTTTTAGTTAGAATAGGTAACGAAATTCCTATTTCTTATAGTTACTGAAAAAAGGGTTCTTTAAGGATTCAAATTCTATGAGATGCAAAAGAGTAATAAAGCGCGTAAATATTTGTTTTTTTCAAGATAATCCCCATTGTATTCGTACTACCATGAGTACGAATACAATGGGGATGATAGTAATCATATTTTTGTTCATTATGAGTTGCTCAGTTGAGAGTGCTCATGGTACAGATGATAGTAATGATATTTTTGTTCATTTAAATATTTATATTTTATGCCGTGTAAATTTTCCGAACATTTTTATTTTAAAAGAATATAGTTGTATTACGTTCCTCACTTCTTCTCAAGGTTTTCTTCCTTTAAGTATGTAGGTAGAATAAATTTACTATTTTGGCACACAAATCTAAAAATTTCACATCTAATATAGATACTATATTACATTTAATTACCAAACTTGATATTTATATGTAAAAAGTGTAGGTACATTGTAGCAATATAGACATTAGAATCCTATGTATTAGCAACTTAGATATAACTAGTGAAGCAATAAATATACATTGTAGTTACATATTCTTTAGAGTTATTAGCGTTCCTTAGTAACATATATAAGCAAGCCATAACGGTGCTTTAATCCATTTAATAAATAATATATTTTTAATTAATAAATAATTGTTTATGTAATAAAATAATAATATATAATTTAGACAAATTTTAATCGTTGATATTATTAGAAGTATAGACCTCATGCTTATTGTATTTCTTGTGAAAACAATTTACACAAATATTAGTTAGGGCCTTCCTTTACATATAGGAAAATGTTATATGTCATATTTATAAAATCTTTTAACGTTAAAATTATACTCTGTGGACATTGTGGTCTGTACTTTCCAGCAAAAATTGCCAATATTGAGTAACAATTATATCCCCCTACTTGATTTTTTTCCTTTTGCTGAGATCTAATCGTTTCCTTTCATATATTCTTTTTTACTTTATAAAATTAATAAAAATGACTTTATTAATTTAAATATATATGTATATATATATGTCTTCAAATTTTTATTTTAGACGATACCACTGAATATTCAAGACATTCATTGCAAATTGCAAAAAAAATGTAAACACTATCATATTGCAGCGCCTATTGTAAGCTTTTCTTATTATGATGGATTCTAACATACCTATTTTCTAAACTTTAAAATATTCTTAAAATTATTTATTTATTCAGTTATAAGTTCTCGATCAACTAAATATGTTTATTGAGCATAAACTGTATGGAACATAATCTACGTCTATGGTATTATAGATACAATATGAAAAATATTATATAATAAAGCTTTCTGGGTAGCATTAAAATGTTATATGTAGTAATATTAATAAAAAAGCAATTGTCATGCACACAGTGCCTTAAAAAAACTGTAGTATGTAAAAAGCTTAGTGTTTACTGTACTTTATACGTAGTTGTTGTATAAAAATATATACCATTTAACATATCATTTTAAATTTAATGTAGGTAAGATTATTGCAATAATTCATCGTTGTTAAAGCTTTATCGTTCAAGCTATTCTTTTTTATTCGTGCCGGATGGGCATTCTCTCTAAGGCATGATCATTCCAGCAATAAAAAGATCCTCCTCTCACGGCCGGCCCTCGCACCGTTTGGAATGAGCAAAATGAACCTAAAGCCGGCAATACACGTTGGACGAGCTTAGGCCAACGCGAGCGTAGGCAAAATAATACAGGGCAAGTATTACTACTATCTAGACGTTCAGCTAGTTTGCGGAAAACTAATACAAGTCGCGATAAAGCGGAAAGACCAACGTGGAACATTATTGGCCGAGCACCTTTTTTTTTGTAGAAACACCGACACCGCTTCGAAGTGAAAGAAGTTATCGCGACCAACTGGGAGTTGTGACGAGCTACGTCAAATGAGTTCGCCAAGCTACGGCAAGGAAAATATGCTGTCTATAAGTTGGTATTGGCCTTCGTTCAACGCTCGGCCAACATGTATTGCCGTCTTAAGGATTAGGACATGGCCACACGTAGAAACAAAGTTATGTGAGGTAGCCGATTTGCGTACTTCTAAAATAGCAGCCAATGACTAGAGAAGTCGTCGCATTCCAAGCTGTAATCTAGGCTATGGAGATCAGCCCAGAGGCTTGACAATTGCCCCCTTTTTGCAGGATACACAAGGCTCTTCTTGTTCGCTATTTTTTTGTTCATTAGTAATATAGTACTTTCTATTTTGTACACGTAACTTTCCTTTTTAATTACTAAATATATATAGATACTATATCAATGTTTAGTATAATATTACTTCTTTAAATTTAGTAGTGGCTTAAAATAGCATCACTGCCAAGTGTGCGAGATCCATTTGTCGTATCGTATTGAAGAATTTCACCAATCCATCAAACTTTGGTGGAATTCTTCGATGCGGTATTGAGTAATATGTCGCAATATATGTATTATGTAATATTGGGCAATAAAAAACGAATTAATTCAATAGTTTTATTTATTTTTGGTCCGTATTTAATCACACATAAATACATTCTGCTGTTAAATCATAACGGTCCTTTTTATATTATTGTATTAGAACTCGGGTGCCACGTCAAACTAAAAGAACGAAAAGAAAAAACTAAAAAAAAAACTTTACATCTTATTCCATTTTTACGAGCTTGGAAAGTTAGCATCTCTTGGTAAACATTATTTGTGTCAAAAACCATATAGTTAACAAATATAAAATTGACGACAGACTTTGAAAATGTCTGCAAGTCTTATTGAATTTATATTTTTATTAACATATATTCATTTTGGTAAAATAAGTTTATTTTACCAAAATGAATATGAAAAATATGTAATACTCTATTTATATCGGTTAAAATAACTTTCAACCCAAATGTGTAAACAAAACTACGGTTGAAAAATTCTTAATTTTACATTAAATTATAAAATGATTGATGAAAATATTATATATTTTCAATGAAATACTGTTTGTTTAACTAAAAACATAACGCTCAATCCATACTTATGAAATATATTATTTATTGGCATTTTATGTACATACAGCGCTACAGCTCAAAATAAAATAGATCATAGTAACAATAATTCATTTCAAATGAAAATAAAAACAACTTTGACTATTCTTTCTCAGACATTAAAAATATTATATTTCGACCGAGGCAAAAAAATTATATATCACATAAAATAAAACAAATAAAATTTACAAATCTTATGGTGACCTTATGATGAATCTCATTTTACAATAAAATGAGCAATACGAAAGCATCCATATTCGGACTTCCTTTTGGGTAGGTGCCACTATAAATACAAGAATGACAACAAAAAACACCAAGACTCAAAAATAATACCTATAAGCCGTTTAAACAAATAGTTATCCTAACACAGGAATCAAATGCCATTTGAGACAATTGTATATTTTGATCGTTGATCAATTGATTTTTTTTTAAAGAATAAAAGCAAAGTTATTGCTTATGTTAAATAAATATGAGTTTTAGTTGATCAAGTCCAACATATGAGACATGGGAGAGGTCCATAGAAGATGAATACCGAAAAAGATTTCCCCACGGAAAAAAAGGAAAATATGATTTACGTCAATAGTTTATTATATATATATATATATATATATATATATATATATATATATATATATATATATATATATATATATATATATATATATATATATATATATATATATATATATATATATATATATATATATATATATCAATTATTATTGTTGCACTTTCATAAATTACGAGATTCCATTGTATCCAAGGAAATCGTAATTTTATGCTTACGCTCCTAATAAATAAATAAAGGTAAACTGTAACTGGGAAAGGCAAAGAATTCCTTATGGGATTACGTCCGACTAATGTATTATAACCATACATAAAATGTACGGCTATAATACATAACATACGGAATCAATGTCTTGGGTTCGATCCCCACATCGGAATAAATATATATGTATGGCCTACAGATATTTATTTTAAGTCTGGTTACCCCACTTGTGTTGGTTAACTGTCAGTTTCTCCAAAAATGTGGAGGCCCGTGCCCAGCAGTGGGACATATATAAGTTGTGAAAAAAATAGTGTATATATTGTAAATAAAACCGGAAGTACACAGAGCAATAATAAAAATCCGTGAATGCTATATATAATCAACGACAGGTACATCAAAAGTGTTTTAACATCTGTATTCTAAATATGGATGTGAACTGTGAACGCACGAGCTTTAAACAATCTGTACACAAATATTTTAATACTTTAACTGTAGATCTATAATATTAAGCTTCAGTTTTCCCGCTGTTCTTTTCATCCTCTATATATAAAGATTCTTCAAAGATTTAAAGTTTAAAATAAATTTGAACTAATACAACTTAGTTTAAAAATAATAAAACTTAGTTTAAAACAATTTAAAATAAATTTGAAAATGCACAATATTAAAACAAAAGTTATAGTTTATAGACTTTTACTTTTAATTACTCTAAACAAAGCCACCGGTTTTAAAAAAATAATACTTTTAAAGCAAAGTCGTTCGTTCATAAAAGATTCATTTTTAACAAACTTGTTCTTAAAAAAAATTCTTCTTTGACGGCAAATAGCTATGAAATGTATATTCAGCTTGTCACGATACGTCTTGATAAAATGGTCACCGCTTAACCAAAACTTGCATGGACTTGTGCAGTCAAGTTAAAGATACGATACACGCATTTATTTCAACTCACTTCACGTCTACCCCGTAACCAAAATATATGGAGTGATACTCTACCAAAACTTAACAATATAACTGGTAATAAAATGAAATAAAAACTTAACGTCACGATGTAACTCGACAGAAAATTTAATAGATTCTTTGAAACTTCATAACAAATCCATTCAAAAAAGATTGTTTTTAAATATTTTAAAAGAATATTCCTTAAAGAATAAAAACTATTCAAAAATCTTCATAAAATTTTAAAAGTCGCAAAACGCTTTATACTTACCGATGTTCGTACTATTTACATATAAAATGTTATTATGTATCAGTTTTTAATTTATAGTAAGCAATTGATAAATGTAGCCTTATAATGTGTGGAAAATAATTTCTTGACGGCTTTATTTTCTTAATTTTTAAACTTTAAGTCCGCCATCAAACAAAAATATTAATATTTGATCTTTTCAATAACACCTTTTGATTTTTTTATAAATTTATAAGGCAAACTTTACATAATATAATAAAGTAGATATAATAATAAAATGCCTTCTTAAGCCAATACTCGTGACGAACCATAATTTCCATATATACATGAATTTTTTTATTAATATAAATAATGCACAGTACAAAACTCACTGTTCAAAGCGTGAAAAAACAGTGAATAAATTGTGACACTATCTTATAAATAAGCTCAGCCGAAATTTTGTGACAGAAATGGTGAAAGTAATGAAACCTGACGAGTTATTAACATTGTTTTTAAACAGATAATAAATCACATACGTATATACATATAATATATACGTATATATAATAGTATATACGTATATATGTATATACGTATATACGTAGATACGTAGTTTATTCTAAAGGCAATATCTTTTGTTTAACAAAATATCGTTTTTAATATTTTTTTCATACAAAATTATTGTAGAATGTGTCAATGAACCTCATCATGTTACTCTTTTGAAAATGTTATTGACCCCTTTACTTCCAAAGAGGTCATTGATACCTTTAGGTCATCATGCGTTTGAGCTGTTGAGTTAAACATTGAAACATCTTTTTTTAATGAATGAATTTTTAATTTAAACGAATACTGTAAAAAGTTGTGAACAAACTTTGCTTCTTTTACTTTTTATATATTATCTTTTATCGTCTTATTACAAGCTTAAGAAGGTCCATTTACAAATTGACTCGGCACTAAATGCAGTAGGGAGGTGCAGTAGCACTAGTTAGGTGTGAATGAGATAGCATTCACCGTCGTCGGTGCTACACGAGGTTAAAGGAGACGGCATTCACCTCCGTAGATCAACCACTTCTACGGGTGCCGACTCGTCCACGCGTATGTGAGTTACGTTCTGAAATACAGATATCAATCAATATTACTCGTACAAAAAGTCCAAAATGGCAGAAAACAAGATGGCCGACATACAAAGCGAAAATCGTCATTTATGGGCAGATTTCGCAGAAGCCCAAAACGCTGCTTAAATTGTGATGAAAGTTCGTACAGTTATTGCTGACATTTTCGTAATGATTTTGGACATAGTACCGCCAACAACACACATGAACACATGTTTGTTTTGAAAATTGTTTTCCATAGTAACGGGTACTATGTAGGTATGTAAGTATTACTATTTAGTATGGACATTATCGTTTATTACAAAAAATAATGTATGTAATCTGGGTAACGCCGAATACAACAGCTAGGGTTAAATAAAATAAACATAAAAAACATTTAGGACCGAACATTATTATTTATGGTATTAGTAATGATTATTTTTAAGAAAGGTCAGGTCAAGAATACCCTTAACCGACGAGCTTGCATAAAGAGAGTGATGAGTGTGGAGGAGGCAAGGGAAGTATGCCGAGATCGTAGCAGATGGCGATCTGTGGTCTCTGCCTACCCCTACGGGAAACAGGGAGGACAGACGACATGGCGTGTTGAATTTGGAATTAATTTTTTTTTCATACCCAGACTCTTTATTACTAGTACCAATAACATAACTTGACTACTAAAGCCACTTAAGAACTAAATTATTACCAAAATTGTAGAAAAATGAAAACCGCCCGTTATTATTTTTTTGCAAAGGAGTGTATTATTGTATTGGCGACAAATGCGTACCATGGGATTATAATGTGATAAATCATTTGGATAAGATTTAATACTAAACATTTTATGGGAATTGCGTGATATGATGGTGTTAAAATTTCAGTTAATAATTCAATTTATTTTTGTAAATATTTGTTTCCTTTCCCATACGAACTAACTCTATTACGACAAATAAAATTGACAAATATTTTTGCCATTATGATCAATTTTTGTCTGGAAGCTTGGCTAGACCACATTATTTCCAAGTAACTATTTCTCTATTTGCTGATAATTCCATGTATACTCACATAAAAGAGTGGCGGGTCATTGGGATGCGGATGGAAACCGCTTTGTCTGCAGTTGGTGATGTACTGCATCCCATAATCTGGCGTCAACGCGAAGTAACCAATCCTAAAATATACAAATATAATCACCATTTACTAATAAAATTAAATTGTACTAGGAACTAATTTAGTATTTTAAAAATATGACATTTGAACCTTTAATCAGACGACTGGCAAAAGAAATACACGTTGCAAATATGGATGAAAAGGTCAGTAAGGGAAGACCAAGGAAAACATACGCCTGTTTTCCGTAAGGTAGGCAGAGACCACAGAACTCCATCTCATAAGATCTCGGCACACTTACTTTGCTTCTTCCACACTCATCACTCTTCTCATGTAGGCTCACCGGTTAAAAGTACTCTTGACCTGGCCTTTCCTAAAAACTACGGCAATTTGGTCAAGGTGTTTCCCTTAGCCTTTCCCTACCGACCCTTCCATTCACATCTGCAACCGCAACCGCAAAACCGCAAATCAGTGATTCATCAGTTTATTTTTTGACAGTAATGGTATAAGATGATAATAAATGAAACTCACTCATTGTACTTCGGCGCGCAGACTATCGCAATGGCTTCCGCCATCATCAGCTGGTAGGAACACTGCGTGTGCAGATCTACAGATGAAAGAAACGCCGTCTGAGTTGGATGCGTCTGGAAAATTACAGAACAAATGGATATATTTCAAAACAGATAGTGAGTTCACATAGGTTTCTAATAATTAAAGTTTTTAAGACATTCCCATCGAACTATTTTTGCTCAAACTTGCCTATAAATCGGGATATTTTTATGAAATCAAAATATTTAGACGTGTAAATTAAAACTGCGGTTATTATTCTGACGTTAAGATTCAGTCTTAGATTTTAAATGTCATCAAAATTGGACGCTTGTTTAAACGTATTTTACATATAAGATTTCAATACGGATGAAAACGATTGATGCATAATTTTTAAAGTCGAAATTAATCAGGATTTTCATTAAAAAAATTCCTAAAACTTTTTTATCTAAAAGTTTGCGTATTACGTATTATATATATTTAATTTTACATATCATAATATTAACCGCAGTTTTAATTCACACGTCGAAATATTTTAATTTCATAAGAATACCCCGATTCATAGGCAAGTTTAAGCAAGAATAGCCCGATGGGGATGTGTTGATAACAATATTATTATGATAAAATAATATTATTATATGCAGGTTATTCATTTTATAACAGAATATACAATGATTATATATCCAGGAACGGATTATTATAAGGATTATATATCCTTATAATAATCCGGGAAGTGAACAAGAAAGCTTTTTTTACGTATTATTATTATTATCTTCAGAGAAATCATAGTAGCGTCACATGGTAAGGATATTATGCTAGGATGAAGTACTCGATTGCGGAACTTCGGTTCTCTCGAACTGGGAGAACTTTTCCTGACTTACCTGAATCTGGAATTTGTTAATATGAAAAAGGAAAAATAACCTAAACATAACACAGTTTTATGCATTGTCACTTTCTGACAATAAACGCATACGTTTGCCAAGACTTCTATTGGAGTCTTGCGCAAACGTACGCGTAACGTAAATATTTCGTTACCCTCACTAGAATTATTTTGTTTATCATCTTGCGAAATTATGTCTGGATGGATGATCATCTCTAGTCTATCTAGTGTTGATAATTCAGTAGTTTTTTATTTGTCTCGGAGAATTTTTCTTTCTAAGACTAAATTAAACTCGTTTTGATTTGAGATTCAAGAAAATTCATAGAATAATAAAAATCACGTAAAAACAAAACTATTCGTGTAACTTTTTTTTATTTTTAACTGGTGTTAAATCACATTCATATAAAAATCCTCGTGTAAAAAGAAAGAAAAAAGGAAGAATTAAGTGTATATTTATTTTTTTATTTGATAACTCACATGTATCCATCCGAGTGTGATAAGGTTGTGTTGGTCCTGATAGTGAAATATCTCCTCTTCGTTGTTGGTACTACATGAATCTGAAGTGCCCGTCTGCTTAGGGATGATCACATGGGTTATTTTTAACTGGTGACGTTCCTGCGAAAAGTTAGTTATCATACATTTTAATGGGATAGGAAAGACAAAGAAGCAAGTGTAACATCCGATGAAAAGGAATCAACGCCGTTCATAGACATCTGCCGCACTATAGGCATTGCAGAATATTTAATAAAAAATCATTCATCACAACAATATCTACAAAAAAGTGTATGAAACCTAATTAAGCTGAAGATTAAGCTGAGAAGAAATTTATTTATGAATAATTATATTTATTTATGTATTTTACTTGTGTTTGTATTAATACTATATTTTTTTAGAACACAAGTTGCAAGTATTATAATGTTTATTCGAAAGGATCTAGCGGGTTAAGCATATAGCATATGAAAACTGCACTCGCGTCTGATGAAGAGTTCTTTCCTTGTTTTATTGTTCTTCATCTAAACTTACCATACACTTAACCTCACACTTAAAAAATTATTACTGGTGCTGGGTGTGAGTTAGGTGTAAGTTGGATATGTTGGGTGTGAATTGAGTGTGTTGGGTGTAAGTTGGGTACGAATTGTGTGTGTGGGACGTCCATTCCTCAAAAAGAAGGAATGGATCGTCCATTCCTCCCTTTGGATCATGCCCGTGTCGAACAGGACATATACGATTATGGACTTATATGGTGAAAAAAGTTATATTTTTATATAGCAATGGTACCAGGATCCCAGCGAGTATTCCACACAGCTCGATGTTCCGCGCGGTGTTGGGGGCCGCCAGTGTTTGAAAACGCGGCAGAAGCGAACCTGGGACCAACACACGCCGCAGACCGTGACCACCGCCCAACCCCCATAACGTATCGCATTCCTCCGCCTCGTGTGATGCGCTGGTAACACAGTGAGACTCAATCAGATTACATATGTATATCGAATATGTTATGTCATAAAAGGAAAGCACTGAGCTAGATATTGCCATAATCTTCTAAGGCTAGGGCAGCTTTTACACATTTATTTTTTAATTTATTTATGGACAATCAACAGAAGTTACATTGTTCTAAAAACGTAATAAAGTGTAATCCTAATTAAAGACGGACACAATATTAACAAAAAAGCGGTCAGATCACATATTATACGTAAACTTAAATTTAAGATTTAATATGGTGCGTGAATTGTACCACACTATCGTAGAGAATGTCCAAGTCATTGTTACTTTTCATGTATTTGTGGAACAATTCACACAACGATCAAAGCGGGGCATTGGACCCAAAAACGCTCCTTTTCCTTTCATTGTAAAATTAACTAAATTTTTTTACCCGTGCATGCACTCTGGGTAAAACAAGGTTAATGTAACTTAAAATATCAGGGCTGTCTATGTTATTATGCAAGATCTTATACAAAAATATCAATCAAAGATGCTCCCTCTGACTATCTGACTAGCTGATTCAACAAAATATTTTCCGAACTAAAAACATTTCTGTTGATTCAGGATTGACTCAGGATTTCTCTGATGAATATATAAGTCAAGATGAAATTAAAATTAGGTAATCATAGTCACTTACATACTATAACTGCAAGTCAATGGAGCGGAGACCATGTCTTGGCAAACGTAGTGTGGAACGAAAACGATGATCTTCGCACGGCTCGTAGTAAAAAGAACGTTTCGGGAGTGGTTATACTCAGCAGTGGACTGCTGCCGGCTGATGACGATGATTGCATAAATAATAGCTTATTTCACAATCAAAAATAAATTCTGTTTTAAAGATGCAGAGAAATAGATAGATAAATAGAGAATTAATTATTTATTGCTAAGAGCGATTTCTTCCAGACAACCGTAGGATAGACACAGTGTTAAAAAGATAATTTGATGTAGGTTGGTGATACATTATCGTCAGGTGAAAGAAATTTTTTATTAATAAACAAAGTTAATAGCCATAACAAAAATATAATTATATATAAATGAGTTAACCGTAAATAATAAACGAATAAATAAAAAGATACACAGATATTTATAAAGATAGTGATTTTGACAAGCTTTTTGAAAATCGGGGAGTGACTTCGCTTGTCTCACCAGCTCCAGCGGCAACAAATTCCATAACCGAACAGCCTGTACTGTGAAAGATTGGTCAAAGCATTTGGTAGGATGAGCGGGCATTTTTTTATTAAAATATTACTAAATAAAAACAAAATTACTGGTGTGGTCGAGATGGCGGTATAAGCGGTGGTGAAGGTTGGTATTGGTGGGCGGGTGGTCGCGCGGGCTCTGTAGCGAAGTCATCCGGGTACAGGATACCATCTACCGGCGGGGCTGATGGCGTTACCGCCCAATCCTCCTGTTTTCACAAATATAGTATTTTAGTGTATGTTTCTACTGTAAAGTAAAATAAAAATGAATCCCTTATAATAATTGAATAATTGATTTTAATCTAGATGTTACTTTTATCTGTATATCAGATATTGCTGTAAAATACACTTTTCAAATAACTAAATGGATTTGTTTGCGACGCACAGTCATTAGGTTATTCATGTCTTTAGCATTTTTCAAATAACTAAATTGATTTGCTTGCGACGCACAGTCATTAGGTTATTCATGTCTTTAGCATTTTTCTTATTCATAGATAGACATAGTTGCTTATATGCAAGAGGTCAGTATTCGTTGTTTGGACTGGCCAGTGCGGAGCTCCGACCTTAACCCCATCGAGCACGTCTGGGACCTCTTAAAAAGGAGAATACGATCTATCCTACGGCTTCCACAAAACGTCAGGGAGCTTAAACGGCTCAGTGGGAACACATTCCATCAAAAGCCTGTAATTGCTACAAGGAGAGGTCATTAGTTAAATATTAGAGCTAGAATATATGGTATAAATAACCATATTCTTAAATAAATTAATCTCATTATGAAATGGTTAATAAAAAATAATTCTTAAAATACTGATGATTATCAATAAAATGTAATTTCTTACATTGAATAATAAATAATTTCAATGTAAAATTGAATAGACCCATACCGCATGTAACAGGTGTGGTGTACTAGTATTAGTATCTTTTCTATTTTCATCTGCTTGTAGCCGTTCTGCAAGCTTTGCATCATCTTGTTCTTGTTTCTTCCTTGCTTCTTCAGCTATGCGTCTTTTAACCTAGAAGTTGTAATATGTCAAAACATAATCAACCTGCTTCATCAAACAATCTCTAAACAATATCAATCAATTTGATATGACTTTTTATTATTAAAATTCTTGGCAGTGCTTATATTATATTGTAAAAAAAGTGAAGATAATCATATATCATGATACAGTTGTGGTCATATAATTAAGAACGATTTGAAGTTCTAGAAGATTTCATTTATATAATGTCATACCCAGAAATGTGTACCTTCTGAGAAGCAACCAGTCATGTTATAAAATAGCCACATTAATAGAGCAACATGGCTTAGGA